>CABFPE010001145.1:57251-77509 GCA_900660155.1 Hofstenia miamia | reverse complement strand
CTAACAAAGGAGGAGAACTGTTGTGTGGAGATCTGCTTCGGGCAGTGGCCCACAATTAGTCAATCAGAGAACACTGCATGGCTTCGTCACCTAAACAGTGATGATTAATACTCAGTTAACATAACTAGTTAAGCAAAGAGGAAACATCCAGCAGTTTATTAAATTAGTAAATCCTCACCCACTGTTAATTGAGTGATAATTATTAACAATAATACATGGTGCTAAAGGCCTGGTAGAGGATGTTACACTATTTATTGTGATCAATAATTTGTAATTAAATTCATATTCTCTGAATAAATCACCACCTTTTGTTTTAGCAGTACAAGCAGACTTCTTCAAGAAAAAGGAAATGCATAACAAAGTATATTGCATTTTCACATACAGAATATCCTAAAGCTACTAATAATATGTGGTCAAAAATGATTATCAACAAACTTTACCCATTCAGAATGCTGCCTAATGTGAAACCACAAATATACATGTATATCATTTTATGACAAAATTACAAAGCAAGTACAGTAGTAATGGGACAACCTGAAATTCTCTTAACACCTATGGCTATTTGCCATGTGAGTGTGGATGAATTCTATTGGACGCCATCTAGTGACAAAATATTTTTGACAAAACTAAATTGAGCAAATTGGTTTTAGGCAAAATTTTGATTTCTACCTCCACAAAGGAGATTATGTTTTCAGTAGGGTTGGTTCATTTGTCTGTTTGTCTGTTAGCAACTTTATGGAAAAAGTAATAAATGGATTTACCTTAAATTTTCACCAGAGGCATGTCTCTGCCCAAAGAGGAAGGCATTAAATTTTGAAGCTGATCAGGGGACACAAGCTGTGTCACACAGGTCTGTGCTCTCCAAGTGCTTTTCTAGTTGAATTATAGGATTTGGCAAACTGATATATTTGATAATAAGAAATGCTTTGACAAAATTATATTGAGCCCACTAAATTTCAGACAAAATTTTTACTTTTGAATTCTAGGATTTTAATGATAAGTTCTTGTTATGAAATGTTCATAATAACAATTTTTTAATCATACAGCATGATGATTTAATGGAAAGTAATGCATAGAACCATTCCATACATTTCCATTATTTAGGTTCTCCATATAATTGTTGTAATTGAATTTGTTTTTGCCCATATATTCACTTTAAAGGTGTATGTAAAAGTTACATTTAGTTTACAAATACAAAGAAGAAAATATTTGCAAAACTTAATACCAAAGTCTGATATAAAGAGATGGTGATGTGATAAAAATTTAATGATATAAATTTGATTTACTTGATAAAAAGCAAGGTTGTTTCCTGAATACATTATACATGTGATATTATTTATACATATACATGTTGTATATACAGTGTTTTTATATTCACTTTATATAGTTGTAGACTTTACACATCTGCTTAAAGAAAAAAATAAAATGATAATGCTATTTAAATAAGTTCTTCTTTTCTTTTTCATCTAACAAACAATGTTTGTAAATCAAAAATATATTGGGATTCTTTCTAATAATATGCCTTAAAAACTTTGCCAAAGTCAGATTATATTTCAAAAATGTTTAACCTCAATATGATTTTAAAAAATTAAATATGAAATTGGGTTAAATCCCATATTGCAAGATAAATATCTTATACTTGAATTCATTGATAAAATCACCATGAATAATTAATTTCATTTTATCTTTTGCACAAGAGAAGTTAAATAATAAATCACTTTACTTTACTAACATTCTAGGTTTGTAGCATCTATTATTTACATAAGTAAAATAAATTGGGAACAACATCTAGTGATAATAATTGAGATTTTTTTCAAAATTGTGAAAAAATTCTAGTTTCATATGATGTGCAAATGTTTTATTTAATAGGGATAATTTACAAACTGATTTAAATTTCATGTTTACATAGTTTGAAATAGACTGTTCATCAATTTGGTAGATAAAAATCTTTACAATTGGATAAATTCAACAAATTATGTAATGTTGATCTTGTCTGTGAAAAAATGCACTTTGTACACATGAATATACAACCTGCATAATGGAATTTCACACTGTTGAAAGAAAGAGAAGCACACTAAAATATTTTTAACTTTGAGGTGAGCTTTTTTTATAAATTATCTCTAACATTTCACATGTTTGATTATTCTAGAATGCATTAAACCTTTTCTTTTATATTATTCTTGGTTTTACAAATATATTTTTCAAAAAACCTAATAAGTTTTGTTTTTGACAAACAATTTTTTACAGCATTTGCTTAAATTGTAATTATTTATGCTGCATTGTAAATTTATTAAAGGATTTGCTTAAAATGTACTCATTTATATATTTTATCGAGAAATATAAATGTTTTTTATTTCTTACCACATTTGCATAAATTGTAACTGTTTATAACTTTCATTGTAAATTAAAACCATTTATGTTGTAAATTTTTAGATCATTTTCTTAAATTCTAGTTTATGTACTTCATAGTAAACAAAAGTGTTTTCTGTTGCAAATTTCAGCCATCATTTGGTTAAAATTAAATAATTTATATGCTTCATTGTAAATAAAAACATATTTTGTTGTGAATTTTAAACATTGTTTTGGCAAAATTTTAACATTTTATATATGTCATTGTCAATGAATAAAAAAACCTTTTTAAGGTAATTTTTTTGCATCATTATTTTAAATTGTAATCATTTATACAATTTATTGTAGATAAAAAAGTTTTTTATTTTCAGTTCTTACACTATTTGCTTCAATTGTAATTGTTTATATATTTTATTGTAAAAATGTTTTTTGTTGTAATTTTTTGACATCATTTTTTATATTGTAGTTGTTTATATATTTAATTCTAAATAATTATGTTTTTTTATGTAAATTTTTGTGATCTTTAAGTTAAAATGAAATAAGTTATGTATTTCATTGTAAACAATAACAGCTTTTCTTTAAATTTTTAACATGGTTATTTTAAATTGTAATCACATATATATAATATTATAAATTAAAACGTTTTTTATATAAGTTTTAACATCATTAGTTTAAATTGAGATAATTTATATATTTCATCATAAATATAACAGTTTTTGTAAAAATTTTTATAATGAAAATTTTAAATATTAACAATGTATATACTTCATTGTAAATAATAACGTTTTTTTATGTAAATTTTTAACATCATTAGTTTAAATTGTGATCATTTATATATTTTATCATAAATATGAAGGTTTTGTTGTAAATTTTTGAAATCATTTGGCTAATTGTAATAATTTATACATTCCATTTGTAAATAAAACGGTTTTTGTTGAAAATTTATTAATATCAATAGCTTAAATATTAATAATTTATATACTTCATCATAAATATAAACGTTTTTTATGGAAATTTTTAACATCAGTAGTTTAACTTGTAACTATTTATATAATTCCTCATAAACATAATTTTTAAACATCAATAGTTTAAATTTTAACCATTTAAATATTTCATTGGAACTAAAAATGTTTTTTATGTAAATTTAACATCATTAATTTAAATTGAAAATATTTATAAACTTTATTGTAAGTATAAACATTTTTGTTGTAAATTTTTGAAATTATTTTGGTTAAAGTGTAATAATTTATATACTTCATCATTAATAAAAACATTTTGT
Source organism: Hofstenia miamia (assembly GCA_900660155.1). Taxonomy (NCBI): domain Eukaryota; kingdom Metazoa; phylum Xenacoelomorpha; order Acoela; family Hofsteniidae; genus Hofstenia; species Hofstenia miamia. The sequence goes on along the minus strand of CABFPE010001145.1, from coordinate 73,881 downwards.
ATGTATATTTTTAATATCATTAGTTTAACTTGTAATGATTTATGTATTTTATTCTCAATAACATTGTTTTTTATTGTACATCTTTAAAAGTGTTTGCTTAAATTCTAACAATTTATAAACTTCATTTTAAATATAACCATTGTTTTTTGTATATTTTTGTTGCAATTTTTAATTGTCATGTGTTTTTTATTGTGAATGTCATCTTGCTTTAATAATTGCTTGTCTATTAACAATTAATTTAGATGCTATGGTGTGAAATTTATAACATACACAAAATTCACATTGCGTAGTTTTCCTGGCTCATTCCCATTCAACAATGAAGTTGTCATGAATATAATCAATGTTCATTGAACTGTAGATGAAATATGTTAGAAGAAAAAGTAAAGAATAACTTATTTAAATACCATTATCATTTTATTACTGTATTTTATATTTTCTTTAAGCAGATGTGTAAAATCTAAAACTATATAAAGTGAATATAAAAACACTGTATATACAACATGTATATGTATAAATAATATCACATGTATAATTTGTTCAAGAAACGACCTTGCTTTTTATCAAGTAAATCAAATTTATATCATTAAATTTTTATCACATTACCATCTTTTTATATCAGACTTTGGTATCAAGTTTTGCAAATATTTTTCTTCTTTGTATTTGAAAACTAAGTTTAACTTTTACATACACATTTAAAGTGAATATATTGGCAGAAACAAATTCAATTACAGCAATTATATAGAGAACCTAAATAATGGAAATGTATGGAATGGCTCTATGCATTACTTTCCCTTAAATCATCATGTTGTATGATTAAAAAATTGTTATAATGAACATGTCATAACAAGAACTTGTCATTAAAATCCTAGAATTCAAAAGTAAAAATTTTGTCTGAAATTTAGTGGGCTCAATATAATTTTGTCAAAACATTTCTTGTCATCAAATATATCAGTTTGCCCCAAGCCTAGAATTCAAAAGTAATGATTTTGTCTGAATTTTATTGTCATAACTAAATTTTGTCAAAAACATTTCTTATTATCAAATATATCAGTTTGCCAAATCCTATAATTCAAAAATCAAAATTTTGTCTAAAAATCAATTTGCTCAATTTAGTTCTGTCAAAAATATTTCGTATTTTGAATGCGTCCAATAGAATTCATCCACACACACATGGTAAATAGCCATTGGTGTTACAAGAGCTTCAATGTGTCCCTTTGGAACCTCCTCTCCCCATTACTGTACTACTGATACATGCTCAATTAGAGCAGATAAATAGCTATGTTAACATTGAATTTCGAAAATATATTTATCATATAGTGCTTGATTAGAATATAAAGGTACAAAAATACTGTGAATACAAATTTCTCCACTGCTCCAGTCAGTGTATTTGTATTCTAATCAAATAAAATTTTACAAAACGTACATATTTTATAGTCATATAACACTATGTTCAGGCATTATTAATAGTGAATTTTGCAATTAGGTACAATGACATTACGCATTATTTTCAGCTTAATGATTTGAATAGTATGAGCAATTCTTGAGAAAACTGTCTTATAAAAACAGGTGTGATATTTTCGACATTTTTGTAAAATTATTTCTATGAAAATTCAATTGGAATCAAATGAATAGTGAATTTGTTTGTCCAACCAATTCCAGTGTACTTCCAATGTCAAATTGGAATCCAATTAGATTCCAATTCCAAAGAACAAGCCTGGTAATTTGAATTTATATTCATTTCATTGCTTAGCCTTAGTTCAATATCAATTGATTTCTGTGATGATTACTTTATATATTACACAAAGCTAACTAATATGATGGGAACTTAGTTATTTTTTAAAACTTAATCATGTCTTTTACCTAGACTAATCTATGATCAAAGATCTAATTAAGTCACTATTTTATTTGTGACAACTTTCAAGTCATTTCACATTGAATATCAATATATACAATCGAAAAAACTACAGAAAGTTCTGAAAAGTTGCTCTATCTTATATTGAAAAAAAATGCTATCTAAAATCAACACATAAGAACATCTATTATGATTGAAAATGATTCCAAAGTCATGTAGCAAATTAATTGCAACTGTAGAAAAAAATACATTAGAAGGGCTTTAAGAAAATTTTGAACAAGAATAAAAGATCATAAGAATCATCATCTAATAATTAAATAAATGCAATTTAGTTAGGAAGGTTTAACCAAGGCAATCCATAATTCTCAACTAAACCTTATGAAATCAATTTATATTGAATTAATGCAAGGACTACGTAGTCCTTGAATTAATGGAATCTACCCAAGGACTACATGCAAAAATTGTCTTAAAATTCATTTTTAATTATTTAAATGTAAAATAATGACACATTTAAAATAAAATAATAAATTAAATACGATTTTCTCATTTAGTCATGCCCGCCTCCCCATTTTTTTATTGAATATAAATATTATTTATTTGCACAGGTTAAAGGTCATATAAAAATTGAGTTTAGTAATTTTATAATTCATTTGATCTTTTGTTAAAATTTGTTGTGTGAACTATTTAGATAATAGCAGTGGCATGATGAAACATGTATTAAGAAAATATGTTCTCTTTTGTAAAGCAAATGCATTTTATATGCAGATAATGCAAGTTTATTAATATATTTGTTTTCCTTAAAAAAAATATATATAATTGAGATCTAAAACTAAGCGTTAAATATTTTAACGCCATTTAGAACTCTCAAATTATTTATTGTATATATGCATTGGATTGGAACTTATTCATATTTTTATGGCATTAACCAGTCAAAATCCCACCATCTACTGCTAAATTTTGTCCTGTAATCATTTTTGCATCATCACTCAATAAGAATGCCACTGCATTTGCAATATCTTCCACTTCCGGGAGCTTACGTAGTGGAATCTGACTGGCTCTTTCTTCGATGGCTTCGTCTGTAAAAAGGCGAAGTTGCATTGGAGTTATTACTAATGTCGGACTAACGGCATTGACTCTGATATTGTAGGGACCGAGTTCAAAGGCAGCACTTCGTGTCATTTGGTCAACAGCAGCTTTTGTGGCAGAATACACGAAACGTTGAGTTTCTGCCTTCTTTGAAATTACAGACGATATATTGATAATGTTACCTAAAAATACAAAAAATAGTCATATACTTTACAATTTTCAATTTGTCTATAACTTATGCACAGTTTGCTATAATTTTGTACTTGAGAATAATCAATGGACAAATTTCTTAATATGTCATAACTAACAATACTCATATATTTTTTTCAAAATATTTTTATGCACCATCAATGTATAATTCATTTGTTTTCCCGATTTCCACAAAAAAGCTTGATATATCTCTACAAAAAGCCTGCCAATCACAGCCAATTAGTATGATGCAGAGTCATTTTAAAAATATTCGCAAAATTTGCCAGATATATGATGCATTGTTTCAATTTACATGCAAAGCCTCAATGACTAACAAAATTGAAAAATTTAACTAAATCTGAAATCAAACACTGATGCCTTAGTAGAGAGAAAAGCATTCCACTCAGTGGATTCTATAATCTTAAAATACAGCTTACCATTTAAAATGTGATTCTTAAAAAACCGAAAGCAATGCCTCAAATAGTATTTATTCCGATTATATAACAGAAAGCATGGGTGTTCCTCAACTACATGTTTACTAAATGCCAATAATATAACTGAAAATATAATTCATACAAACTTATCACAATATGAATGTGCTACATTCTTGATTCAAAAGAAAAGAATCCCCATTGAAATATTTTTATAACTACCAAAATGTTGAGCATCTAGTCAGAGATGCCGTTATAATAGTTGATTATAGCATTTATTGAATATTTTAGTACTATCAACTTAATTATAGTATTCTATTATAGCATAATAATCTTAAAGTCTTTAAAAACAAAACGAAAAAATTAATTAATATAAGTCTGGTTTTCAAATTATTCAGCTTTCGAAAATATACGTGCAGCTACTGCCTGCGATTGTAAAACACCAAGAATAAAAGCAGCATTTTTTAACAACGGTGACCATTTCAATTTTTGTGCAGCAAAGAAATGGATTCCTTTCAATTGCGCACGCTGCTCAATGTCGATCACGTAATGCTAGTGTTTGTAAATGTTCATGATAGTATTCGATTATGAAAATACTATTAATAACATTGCTTTCATAGTAGTTTTTAAAATAGTATTGCTATTATAATAGTCATGAACTAATCCGTCATTTTTGCATTGAGCAATCACTTTTATTATTAAAATTAACTGAACTTTAAACAGTCTACTGTGTCTTAAAAATATTCATTATTTTTCACATATTCCCATACAATTCTTTCCAAACCTAATAGGAAATTTAAAAATTGCAAGATATTAACACATCAATTCGTGAATGTGGTTAGATCCAATGTTGAATATTTGTACAAAGAGTATTGCTCAGCTTGGATTAAAAATATGAACTATACTTTGCTAGCCTGTTTAAGTATTATGAGGACATCTTAAATTTGAATTGTATTAAAACTGCTAAAATCATTTATCAGACCTCAATAGCATAATCATTTAGTGATTTCACTATTTTCGTTTGGGATCACTATATTTATTGCCAAAATTCTAATATCCTTCCCCTAAATAATGTTTTTCTCTATGATTTCAGGTAAGACTATAAGTATCCAGATAAATTTCGCATTGCTTGTGAAATAATTTTGAATAGGCAATTAACAAACGAGAATCTGACACCCTCCTGTAATACCTTTACTATTAATTCAGATTTTTTTACTTAGTTTTTAGGATAATACAATCCCTGCTTAAATATGTTTCGTCTGATCATTTTTATTGTTAGTAATATTTTTATGATTAGATCTAAATCTCATATCAATGAATTTCATATTAGAATATACAATTCAGGTTTAAATTCAACATTTAAATATAAACAAATTACTTGCAAAACAGCAGAAATTTTTTGAGTTAAGTTTTCTACATATTCAGATAATTGTTTTGATAAAAATGCAGGCAGTAGTTTCAATAAACGGAATCCATTCTAAGCAAAGTTATATTGCGAAATCGAATTAAAGTACATGGATACCTAGAATTTGCAAACTTGCTTTATACTTAAACAAGCACTTACATTTCATTAAGTAAGTTTAAAGTGGCATTTAAAGTAATTTCATATTCTTTACTTTACTTAATTCCACTACCGAGTTACATTCTCTCAATTGACATTTTCAGAAAAACAAAATTAAATATATATTTATAAAGCTTACCAAACTCATTAGAAGCAATGATTGATAACTTTAGTATTACGGAATACATAATATAATTTTTCCAATTTTGATTGAATTTTAGTTTAAAAGTTATAAGTGAAAATATACAGTAATTCAAACATAGGTTTTCAGCAAAGTTGTCTATAACGCTATAATCACGTTAACTTAATCAAGGGAGTCAATTGAGTTGTTCACTATTTCAGGTTAAGCGAACCATTAAATATTTAGTACCTTAATCTTGAAATTGAAAATACTACAAAAATATTTAATTATTCATTAATTTAACGAGAACATTCCTGTAAAATCAGGGATGTACATTTCGTATTTTTTTCCTCAATTAAACAAGTTTTTTGTTTTTTTGAAAAAAACATGTTTTTTTCACGAAAATGTTTTTTAAATAAATAAAGAACAACAATTATTCTTTTAATTGTTTATAAAGAAAAGAAAGTTTTTGGGCTTTCGCAACGCCAAGATTTGCCCTAAGCGTGCCATAACTCAATCCCATTGTTGAGATGTGTCTCTCAAGTCCAGCAGAACTGCACACAGCCGATCCCAACTTTTCAGCCATATTTGCAAAGGTGGCATCAAAACCGAGACGAATGCCTGCTTTCCACCAAGCACCAGGCGATGAAATACCTATACCACTAAAACCAGAATAAGGTGGGTGATCTGCCATAAAACGTGTAAGTTCTTCCATCATGTGATCTTTGCTAAGATCTTTAATGTAAGAAATAGCAGTGGTGACTTCCGCGGGACACAGAGATTTTCCTTTATATCTTGGGTCTAAGAGATTAGCTGCCAGAATCACAGGTGCTATAGCTTGTTCGCTTCACTTGGCGACTAAGCTTTGGTATTCATCAGGTATCTTTTCTTTCAATTCCGACCATATTTCTACGACGTCAACAAGTAGGCACGAATTAGACTGAGATTTATTCAATGTGTCGGAAATTGGCTTCAACAAGAGTAACTGATCTGATGCACAACGTTTCAGCGATATTTCCTCCATGTATTAATAAATTTGGTCTGTTTTCTTCGAGCACTCATTCACGATACATACTATAGTTGTCCAATTTTCCTGGAAGTAGTCAGGTGTTGCCATTAGAGAGTTCCATCGCACTTCTGTTGGCACGGGCGCCCTTTGTAATTTCTTCGCTTTTACAGCAGCTGAAGCAGCATGATTATTGCGTAAAAATTTCATGATTGCTATGATTTTGTTGTTAATTTGTTTATTACAATCAGTCTGGGCAACGTCCTTCGCTAACAAATTCATGAAATGAGCTAAACACCCATACACATGAAGATCGGGTTTACTACTTTTGATAACTCGTCGCATTCCAGACATATTGGCAGCATTATCTGATACGCAACTTCCTACTTTCACCTTCCAGTCTTCCTCTATTTCTAGGATTTGCTCTTCCAGAAGTTCACCAAGATAATCCATGGTATGCTTTTGGCCACTAGTATCGATTGTATTTATCAGGTACGAGCTACCACCAGCATAAAGCGAGACACCAATTATCGGATCATTCGTAACATTAGACCAACCATCAATTGCAACGGTGGCAGGAAGTCCTTGAACTTTTTTAACTACCTTTTGTTTTTCCAACTGAAATATTTCCTCCAAAAACGGACCTGCAATTGTTCTGCGGTCTGGGATTTTCGTGCCTGGTCGCAGCATTTCGATTAATTTCTTCAGCTGTCCATTTTCAGTAGCCAAGAAAGGGGTGTTGGTCGCAATTAAATATCGAGTGAGCTGCAAATCTAGTGCGTGCTGTTTGTCAGTATTGGTGAATATCAAACCAAGAGTAGTCTGGCGCATACATACATTTTTAGCATCAGAAGGACCCGGAATATCTTCACTTGTGCTTCTACATCTCGATTTATGGGCTTGCATTCTCGCTACTAATGGAACAATGTCAACTTCGCAAATGTTACACTGTGCCCTCGATTTTCCGTTCACCTGGATTTCATTGAAATATTGCCAGATAGGATCTTTTTAACGCGACATTTCAAAAATATTATACAGAAGAGTGGAAATTGGTAAGTGGAACAATTATTATTATTGATTAGATAAATTATCATTACACGCATTTTTTGTAAGAACCCCTATATATGAACACGGGTTAATAACAATATCAGAACACATGTAGCTGATAGGCAGGCGCGCACCACGTTGTGTAAATAAGCGGCCAGTAATTAAGGGATACATACTATAGTTGTCCAATTTTCCTGGAAGTAGTCAGGTGTTGCCATTAGAGATTTCCATCGCACTTCTGTTGGCACGGGCGCCCTTTGTAATTTCTTCGCTTTTACAGCAGCTGAAGCAGCATCATTATTGCGTAAAAATTTCATGATTGCTATGATTTTGTTGTTAATTTGTTTTTTACAATCAGTCCCTTTGACATCGCTCGTGGTAGCAAACCAGCACGTACAACACTGCAAAAGCATTTGAAATTAATTGGCTTGTTGCTGATAGCCAGCAGCACACCACGTTGTGTAAATAAACGGCCAGTAACTAAGAAGCAGCGAGCCTCAATTTGGTAGTTATTAAGAAGCACGGAGTATGGTTGGCCATGCACAATTAAGAACACCGAGCCTCGCAAAATCGCACTGCTCCTTATAAAAAANNNTATTACCAGGGATGTACATTTCGTGTTTTTTTTCCTCAATTAAACAAGTTTTTTTTGTTTTTTTGAAAAAAACATGTTTTTTTCAGGAAAATGCTTTTTTAAATAAATAAAAAACAACAATTATTCTTTTAATTGTTTATAAAAAAAGAAAGTTCTTGGGCTTTCGCAACGCTAAGATTTGCCCTAAACGTGCCATAACTTATTAAGAAGCACGGAGTATGGTTGGCCATGCACAATTAAGAACACCGAGCCTCGCAAAATCGCACTGCTCCTTATAAAAAAATGCATGTATCTGTTAACTAAATTAATGTAATTACCAATAAATTTAAATCATTCAGTGTATTGAGTCCGGTTGCATTTCCTATTCTAATCAGAAGTGTATAGGAAAAAAACATGGGTTTTTTTTCAAGGTGTTTTAAACAGTGTTTTTTTCATCTGTTTTAAACTGTTTTAAACAAATTTGACATCCCTGTGTAAAATTTAATAGAATCTTATGCAGAGGCGTAGCTCTTTTGCATTAAATTTCAGCGCACTTTGACTATTTTTAAATAATCTGCTTTGTTCCAAAGAATCTGTATTGAGATGTGAGAAAATTTATAGCTTTCTCTCCTTAATGATAATCGATAACCCTTCTTAGAGAGAAATCCTAACTAAATCACTGATCTTCAGTATATATCAACCTCGGAACCAGGCCTGATTTTTGGGCCCACCAACCGGACCCGCTTATTAAAGCTTAAACTCGGCCCAGGTCTGTTGTTTTTCGTAGTCTTAGATTTGCCCAGCCGGCCCGTTTTCATCAAAAAAATTAAGCCAAACCAATTTTTTTGCGGAATATTCTGAACAGCTCAAGTGCCTAGCTCTAAACTGTTCAGTGTATCCAAAAAGATACAATCGATATTGTCCACATTTTTAAAAAATGTTCTCAATGTTTAAGAAATTTGAAATTATTTGGATGTTGATAAATCTATGGTATTGTTCCAGGGAGTTCGGCAAACTAATCGGCTGTTTCGCTCAGATTCGCTAATTTTGAAATACATGAAAATAGTCACTTTTTCCAATGAAAATGCCGAGTTTTTCTGGAAACATTCAAATTCATCCCATTGCCAATGTTCAGATGATAAGTTCATCTGAAGTCAATTGCAGCAGCAACTTACCCCGACTATTTTTTTTCTGTAAATAGTCAGAAATCAGAAGTTATCGCGGGGAAGGGAATAAAAGTTGAAAAAAAGGAGACAGTTCTTTATCCCGTGGAGTTTTAAGATTTCGTATATCTTTATTAGTTCGTAAGTTAAGAGAATTTAAAATTTTTTTATGGAAACCATCAAAAATTGTAAGACATGCCTTCGTTATTTGAGGTTCAATTATATTAAAAATATTGACTGTACATTATAAATCAGATTTATGTGGCCCAAACCTATCGCGAGCCCGCTCTGGTTTCAGGCCCATTCCGTCGGTCCACAAAATATAAAAAATCGGTAATGAGATTCTGGATATAGTACACGAAGAATGAATTCAGATCGCAGCAAAACAATTCATCTGGAATATTGGTTACCATACCACAGGATGGATGGTAGAATGTTTCCAAAGATCCCATTGTTGTCATTTCAGTTCAGAATGATAACAAAATATACATTGTTAAATCTATCGATACATCTGGAAATGCCAGGCTAGAATATGGAAATCCATTGTCTTCCTTTTCAATTCTATTTCCACAACTACAGTGCTGTGCTGTGCATAAGTTTCACAATTTTTTTTTGTAGTGATGAAATTTAGATTTGATTTTTGGCATTTGAGATAATCTTAGCATTGTGAATTCAAATTTCTCCTTAATTTTTATATATGAAATTTAATTTTCATCCTATGACCCTTGAAAGGGGTCCCCCTAAAACTAGCTTTGCCCAGCCGGCGTTTTCATCAAAAAAAATTAAGCCAAACCAATTTTTACGGAATATTCTGAACAGCTCAAATGCCTTGCTAGAGTGCAACTAAGCAATTTTCGTAGAACTAAAATGTTATTTAAATATATTAAAGTGGAGTTTCTAAGAATTTCTTAGAAAATCTTGCTCTAATTTTAACATGAGTATTTTAGGAGTTATTTAATAAAATTATGCAAAGATGCCTATTTGGCTATGGGTGGCATTTCAAATAGATCCTGCTGTAATTTTCATATTATTCATTTTACAATTCTACATACCTGGCCTCTTTTCTGCAATTAATTTCTTAGCAAAGACTTGTATTAAATGTATTGGAGCTGTAACATTCAAATCAATCATTGTTGATATCGCTTGCCTTGTAGTATTCCAGCAATCTCCCCCAATAGTTATCCCAGCGTTGTTCACAAGTCCATCAAGAGCTGGTATTTCATTGATCCATTTTTCGACTAGGTCCCAATCTGTCACATCTAGGGCTGTTGTAACGATCAATGGACACTCTGACTTTAAAACATCTAGTTTAGATTGTGTTCGAGAGCAGCCATAAACCGTAGCTCCATGTTTGGCCAATGATATTGCAATACCTTTTCCAATACCTTCACCACAGCCTGTTACTGCAATACATTTATTAGCTAACTTCATTATGTTCACTTTAAAAGTGCTGGATTGCACAATGCAAACAACTTAAGAAGAAATGTTAACAATCAGAATAGTGTGTTACTCAACTATTTGAAGCTAAACACGTTTGTGCCGAATATATTACGCCTTTCTCAATACGCACACCGATTTGTTGACAATAATAACAGAATTCAGTAATATAAAATGCAGTGTTGTTTTTAAAAACGCACTTTATCAGTCTCATTGCTCACGATTAGAATAAGGATAATAGTTTGCTATTATCGTGTTATCTCCCCCACCCCTCCCCCTCCCACACACACACAGACACAAATTATTAAAATATAATCATTATAGTCCTAACACAACCCTAACCTTAACACTAACCTAAGCAAACCCGCACCTTAGCTCTAAACCAAATCATAATCCTCAATCTTCTTTTGTAGCAATAGGCAAATACCAGTAATTTCCAATGTGAATTATAAAATAATTATAATATATTACTACAATATATTTATATACTAATTAGGGGTTCAAAGCCGGACTTGTATTTGCTTACAAGACAATTATAAGATTTAGCAATGTTTATACAATCTATTCAGCGCCTTTTCCCTCATATGTTTTCTCGTAGTTATTTTGTTTGCATAACCCAAAATTAATTTGTCTCCATTTAGTTGGCTCAGCCATGATGAAGAATCTAGTATAATGTTAGGTTTATCCATAGGCGGCTCTTGCGTGTAAGCAAGGCAAGCAGTGCTTGCCCAATAATTTTTTAATAAAGAATTTCATTCTTAATTGCATGAATTTATATCTATACAAATGTACAAATCGTAAATTATTAGTTTTGCTTGAAAACATAATTCAAGAATCAAGAAATAAATGAATTGAATTATGAAATAATTCATTACGATTTGATTTAAAATGATAGCGCCACAGCAAGCAAATGTCTTAATTCTGTACCTACGCTCGCTCAAACAATGAAATTAGATCCGTTTTTTTCAACACATCGCGCGAAGATTTAGCTAGCAAAGCAAGCACTCCGCTTATTGCTTCTCATTGAAATATTTACGTTGTAAGGAAACGTTACAAAACACATCACATCACTAATTATCTCGGTGGTTAGACCTGCGATTTTATCAAAATGTGATATCACGCGTGACCAATCACATAGCTTAACCGTAGCCTAAAGAACCCCGTGAAATATTTTAATTCAATACAATAACCCAAAAGTAAACATGATATTTTTTATTTAAATCAATCAGAAAACATTTTTACATTCAAGCAGTACCAGAAGCAGAAATATATTTGAGTGAGGCGCCTATCTGGTATATAGTTTTTTCGCATTTTTTACCTCACGGATTGTTTGTACAATATTCTTTCCTTTACAGAATTTAGAAAATTTATTGCAATTGTGAATCAAAGACGAATTTTTTCTACGAATGTGCTACCAATTCATTCAAAAAATCAAATATTACGTGGATATTTTAAGGTGATATGGAAATAATTGTTAAAAAATTTTGAATAATTTAAATGTGATTTTCATCAGCTGCCACTTCTACTCTAAGTTTCTCAATCTTGGAAAACTTTGTAATTTATCTCAAGTTTTCTATCATCAACATGCCTTCAATTGTAAAAATCAACGAAATTCTTATTCAATATTTTACACGATTTATAGACCGCATTACCGAATTTTTAAATATTTGAATTAATGCAAACTCTTGGATTTTGATCACCGTCTTGCAGAACGATTATTTTCTGTTTAAAGAAATTTTAAGCAAATACAATAATAACCGATTAGAGGAAAAAAACTACAGAAATCATTAACAATTTTTTCTTGATAGTGTGATTTATCAAAAGAACTGCAGGACTAATCTTATTTCTATAATAATATTACAGATAAATTTCTGAGAAAACTCGCACCGGGAATTTCATGTATAAATAAATTTTTCATTATTTACACTATTTTGGTTACATAAAAAATAATTGCTTGCCTAACTTTTGCATGCACCATGCCGCCACTGGGTTTATCGCTTGGGTTAATAGGGTTAGGGTAGAGTTTGACTTAGGTTTGGGTTAGTTAGAGTTAAGTTTGTGGTTAGAGTAATGGTTTGGGTTAGGATTGATGTTATAAAATTTATAATTACTATGTTGATAAAGAGATAGCGCAAAAGTACTAATAATTTAATGTTGGGGTGGAAAATATACCAAGATTCATTGGAGTAACAAGAAAAGGACATGCGGAAAACTTATGAAAAAACATTTTAAGAAATTCAAAACTGAGATGATTAACTTTTATCTTAAGTGTGTATTTTTGCAGTTTCTGAAGAACTTCACCATGCTATTGAACCGCTAACTTGTTCACAACAGAAGAGCCTCACGGCAAAAAATCTGCATATCCCCTGTTAGACGAGGTCTAATTGCCAAAACCTTCGATTAAGTTTTTTAAATTTGCTAAGCTATCTAAACTGTCTCGCAATAACTACATGTAATATTTGTGAAACAAATTCAAAGCAATCTACTTTTTAGTAATTGAAATTGAATATTGAGAATCTATCAATAATTAAAAAATACAAAACCGGTATACTAGTTTATGTTTACAAAAAGATGTTTACAACTTAACATCAATGACATATATTAATGAGAAAATATAGGTAGGAACTTAAAATCACCTCTAAATATCCGTTTAGAAAGTTATGTTTCTCTAGAATACGTTTTCGAATATTAGTTGTTTGCTAAGAAAACCCAATGCTGCGTGTTGGTGTGTAAAAACCGAACCAAAACCAATCTCATTTATTGCAGACTGCCGGAGTACTAATCGGAAATTTTGAAAGAAATCATTTTCATATTGTCCAATGTAAGAATAGGCTTTCAAAAAGACATCTATCGAAAATTCATTACAGCTCTTCGCAAGCACAGACTTCATTAATGTTATAAATTTCATTCCCTTTATTTTTTAAGACCTTGAATTCATGAAAGTAAAGAACTTGATGATTTTGTGCAGATAACAGTGGCGTATTTAGGGGGGGGGGCGACTGCCCCTCTTTTTTGAGGCCAACTGCGAACCCTTAAGAAAAATGTTCTTTTTTCTTCAAAATTGAAAATAGTCCACGTTAATTCAAGATATTATCAATCGATTTCCTGCTAAAAACAGACGATTGCATTTTGTGTAAGCTTATTTCTGTAAAAAAAACATTTCCTTCAATTTTTTCTTTAAAAAAAGGTGTCAGCCCCCGTTTTAAAAATCCTAAACGCGCCACTTGATAACAAGGACATTCAATGTACCGAAACTATAAGGGATTTTAGTTTTACATGTATATCAGGCATCGACATTGTAAAATTTCGAAATTGAAAAATTTGCTCAAGATTACTAGCACATGAGAAAGAAAATTTGAATTTGAGAACTGCAACTTTACTTCTTTTATTAAGCATTGTTAGTTAAAAAGATTTCAGTATTACTAATCAAATTTAGCATCAAAAATATACTTTTCAGTACCTCATTGGGTAGTTAGAAACTTTTTGTATTTAAATTTACAGGTATTTTAGGACCTCCTTTTCAATTTCTTGATATCGAATGGCTGAGAATAAAAAAATATGTTCCCAATGCCTGCAGTAATGCATATTTTTACAAAAATATCTTTAAATTTGAACAGAGATGTGTATGTATTTTCCAATCATAACATGTGCGATGTCGCTCCGTTTTTGTACAACAGTGGTGGTGCGAAGTGGGAGTAGAATCCTTCGAAGGTAATTTTGTATATCTTTCAGGAAAATGCGTTAAATGTGGATAGTATTTTTATGGTTTGTACCATTCTTTCGACTAACCCACTTGATGACTGATGACGTGCCGTAGAAAAAATATGATGGCAATTTATCTCTTCCAGTCGAACCGGGCATTGTCTAGGACTGTCGTTTTACATTCTGGACATCACCAAAAATTTTGCACATGCAGATCCTTTTTTCTCAAATCTTTTGATGTAATCAGGTTTTTTAAATGCTACATGTCCATATTAATTACAGAAGATAACAATTAACAAAGTACTAGGAACAACTAAGGCACAGGCTGTGCGATTAATTAACTCAAACATTTTCTACAATGGATGATAGTACATAAAAAACTTTCTTTTTGGCATTCTAAATTTATAATCAAATTTTTTTTGTTAGTTTTCGTATTTTTCAATTTTTGGTGAAGATAGATAAAGTCTTGTTCAAAATCACAAATAATTGATAATCGGCTGACATTTAAAATCGAAAATTGCACACTCTTACCACTAGCAAAAATTTCTTAAGCATATAAAGTGTTCTATTACCTCCAAATGACACAATAGGCAAATTAAAAGCTGCTTTAAAGGAAAGAATGGTATTATGATTTTGAGATTTTTCAATAGGCAGCAACTGATAACCAGTAACTTCTTAGCTCTTACCTCAACATTGGCATGGCCTCCTAATGGGAACAGCCAGAGGCGCACCCAGAGGGGGAACTGGGGTCCTTCAGTGAGTTTTTCAAAATTGCCTTTGACTGGTTAAACAAAAAAATTTTCTTTAAAAAATATTAAGAAAGTCCAAATTTAGGTTGTAAAATGCATTTATTAGTGTCGAATTCATCAATATTTCCAAAGAATTTTAGGGGCTTGCCCCGCTTTTTGTTATTTATGGGCCCTAAGTTACGGCGGAGATATACCACTGTTGGAAAACCCTGCGTACGCCCCTACCTATAGCAATTGTACAACATCATATGTAAATAACTCTTGGTTCTATACTCTATGTCTGCAAGGGTAGACAATATTAAATTGATATTGCAATTATTGTAAAAATTGCAAATTAATTAACCTATTGAATATTTTAAAAAATCAATTGCCAAATAGTTAAGATTCACTTAAATCTTGCTGAAATATATAATCAATTCCCGATTCCAGAAGCATTATCATCCTGTCTAGTAAATTTATATAGAATTGGCTGTGGAATGTACTGGATAATTTGATGACCCAAAAATGTGTAATGCTTCCACAACCCAATTCACCATTTTATGCATATTCAAGGCTTAACATTAACCTTATTGCGCACCATTGTGATATTCTCACCTTATCATGCATGCCAAACCAAAAGAAATTAAACTATGATCAGAACCGAATTTGCCATTAGCAATTATGATTAGTGGCAATATTTAAGTTTTGATTTTATAGAACTATTTCTTCTTACTGCTAACAGACGTATGAACTACAAGTAACCCTTTTTGTTATCTCAAAAATAATTAATTTACTAAACAAGAAACATCTATTTGTAGGGTACCAATTAAAAATTGCCTACTCCTGCGTGTCTGTAATTTATGGCGAGGGGCAATTTAATGCGCTACTTAGTGAAACTAATAATGAGAAATATAGCCATTTTCAATGAAATGTTTATGAAGTTATAGCTTACTGGGGTGAAAATGATTTGAACACGCTTTCTGTATACATTAACTTGTAGTGAAATATTGTGAATTATATAGCAATGCTAATAATAAATCAAATTATGGGAAGTTGCAAAACGTAACTTAATTCAAAATGATCCCCAATCCTGTGCATTTTTCTGTTATCAAGAGTTGAAGTCAGAGATAAACCTGCGCTGGTCACTACAGTTGTAGTGAATGCCATATAATTTTTTAACGTTTTGAAATTGTATGTATATTAGTATCATTCTTGAAGAACTGAATTTAGAATTTCCAATTCAATGCCCAGATTTTATTGATGGTTTCTATTCTAAAATACCTTACTTTGATATAGCAAGCCGCAAAATTGTAGAAAACTTCTTAAAAAATCTCATGAAAATATGCCGAATTGGAATTAAGTGGGTTGGAGCGGCTTCAGGCTGAGCAGGGATTGGCCTAAATTTTCTGATAAGATTTATTAAACTCTAAGAAGTAAGACATTTTCTAGAAATCACTCTGCTACAAAATTAAAGAAGTGTTTCCTATTCAAATTGGAACAGTTAACAGTGCATCAGCTTGTATTCAAAACCCGCCTCACCCACTGATCTACGGGGCAATAAGTGTGTTAGCCATCCTAATAAAGGTTATATTCGTGAAGTGTAGGGAGAAATAATACATTATTAGTAATTGATAACATAAACATTTATAATGCGTGTTCCGTTTGTTAGGTTAAAATGAAATATATACAATATATATGAGTATATATGAATATATATATATATATATATATAT
>CABFPE010001145.1:46809-56941 GCA_900660155.1 Hofstenia miamia | reverse complement strand
ATATGAATATATATATATATATATATATATATATATACACATAATTGTTCCCCTCCTCATAAAAAAAGCTGGGTGCGCCCCTGGGAACAGCATGGCAACTTGTTCGTTTTTGCTTTAAATTACACTTCTTAATGATTTTTTCTAACATATATTTTACAATATCATAATGTTTTGCATAAAGAATACTCTTCATCCGAAAATAAAATAATCTTTTAGTATTTAGTTATGAGAAAGATCATCTCTTCCTAAATATTGACTTCCGTCAGTTTCATGACTTAGGGACCGATTCCGAACTCTTTCATCGTATTCATGAATGGTTAAACATTCATTCGTCGAGTTGTCTATAACTTTGAAGGATTCGTTGTTCAGGGACTGTGGAATATCCGAGTGATATCTAAATACAAAGGAAATTATTAACCAACTGTTATGAATTGATATTTATAAATAAATTTTGGTAAGTTATATCCAAATTAAAATGTATAAAAGTTTTTGTTTCTATAACCAGTTGTGAAATTATATAGACGCGGCTCTACAATGTGTAGCCCTTAGCATCACTTACATGTAAGAATGAAGAGTATTGTCAATTTGTTGAATAGATTTGATAGGGAATTAATTGATTTCTATTGTGATGTGATTTAAAAAACTGTTAAAAACGATTAATTTGATAATAAGGGAAGTCCTTGCAGCATCAAATTATGTCAGATGTATTATGTAATGTGTACATGCCATATTTTAAGACATTCTATTACAATACAAAAGCATTGAAGGCATTTGGAGACATTCGAAAGTGATTTAAACGGGAAAACAACTTCAACTGGATAAAATCGCTAGGAACTTGATTTGATTCTGTAATATTCGAATTAAAATTGTATCAACAGCCTTAGGATTTAAGATTGTATGTATTCAAAATTGTAACATACTTACAGTTGGATCAAAATGCCACGTTTAAATCTCAAAAGTTTGCATGTTCAACTGTAGATTATAAACACATAGAATGTCAAACATTTGAACCGTACGATGAGCACTTTATAAATTGACGTGGCAATCCCAATTAATGACGTTGTTATATTTACCAAGTAATCAATATCACTTGAAAGTCACAATTGAACAATTGATTCATTTAATGCTACTAAATTTGCAAATAGTTTATGTATAAATCTATGAAAAGCGAGTTATTAATAGCAGTCTACACATCAAGTGTCTATTTTTTAGAAGCAGTATTATATACGTATCTATGTACAGGCACATGCAGTAAAACGGAATTATTAGAAAAAATATAGTGAGTGAATATTGAAATTTCTTGAAGTCTTTATTATAAAAAAGTATCGTTAGAAATATAAGCATACATCTAATTTCTTTGTAGTTGCTTTTTTGCAAAATAAATATAGTTGGCTGCAAAAAAAATAAGACTAGAAAAAAGGCATATTACTTTTGAACTACTGAACGTAACAACAAGAAAGGTAAGATTTTAAAGATACATTAAAGGACTATAAGTAAAAAGCATCAAAGTCTAATTTGTTTTCCTCCTGTAGAAATAACTTCATTCAAACGAACTGAAACTGATTTCATTAAATTGGACTTCATTTCAGATGTCAAAATGTGTTGACTTTCTTGGATTTTTTCTTTTAAATCGGATATATTTTTCGGATTTTTCTTCTCAACGTCATTTTTCAATATCTGCCACACGTTTTCGATTGGAGAAAGATCAGCAGAACTTGGTTGCCATTGCAAAAACTGGATATTATTTTCAGAAAACCAATTTTTGTCTTTGCTGACGTGTGCGGGGTTGCTCCGTCCTGTTGGAGTATCCATCCATCATCATATAAAGCATCAGCATAAGGCATAAATTCAGCTATAATTTGGCAATATCTTTGACTGTCGATTGTGGCTTTTCCGTCTAAAATTTTCAAATAAAACCCACGATAGGAAAGTGCTCCCCAAACCATAATTTTTTGGTCGAACTTTGGAACCGCTTTTGTTGGTCTTGGACATTTCTTTGACGACCACACTTGTACTTTGTTTCGATGCAGTTGAAATACGCACTCATCAGTTATCCAAACATCTTCAAAAGTGTAGTCTTTCCAATCTTTCACGAAATTTAATCTTTTTTCTTGATGTTCTTTTGTAATCAGAAGTCGATTTTTTCTGCCAATTTTTGTAACTCCACTTTTTTTCAGTGTTCTCTGAACTGTGGTTTCATGCACAGAGATGTCGGCTTCAGTTTGAAGTCGGTTTGCAATTTTTTTCCCAGAAATATAGGGATTTTTGAGAGCAATTGCGACTGTTTTCTGAATGAATTTTCCAATAATTTTTCGAGGGCGTCCACTTCCTTTTCTTCTTTTGAGAGATTCTCCTTGTCGAATTTTTTTCAGCTTTCGAAAATAAGTTGATCGAGAAATTTGCGATGTCGCAAAGGCGTTTTCAAGCTGTTCCAACGTTTCCATTCCGAAGAAATCAAGTAGAAACTTTGCAAAGCAAAACAATTTGTTTGGTAAGTGTTTTCAAATAATTACGAAGTACCAGTTTAATTAATTAACTTTTTTGTTTGACCATTTTAAAGTTCATAAAATTCTCGTTGTCTTTTATTTTTATAATTTTCCTCTAAAACGTCTCAATACATTTCCACAAAGCGTTAAAAAATAGGTGTTCAGTCTCATTTTTTTTGCAGCCAACTATATGATAGATTTGCTGACAAAGCCATTTAATCATCGATACACTATAATTAATGCTTAAATACAAAACTTGAAATTAGTTTCTAATGGTATTAAATTTTTACAGCAAATTGTGAAATTAGTTGTAGTAAAAGTCCTACACTGTAGCTCTATTAGTTCCATGTCTAGGATTTTCTCTTACTTGTAGGAATATCATAAGTATTATTGCTATAAACAAACTTAAATATTACAAATTTAGAGTAAATTTGGGTAATAAAATATTCATAACAGCATTTCTCCTTTTCCAAATAGTGACATTTATTGTCTTATTAATGATAAATGTTAAATAATTTTTGCGAATATATAAACTCTGACTAAATGATAGGAATCCAGGTAAGATGTCATACATAGACTGACCATTTCTCTAAATTTGAATATAACCAAATGAACTAATACTTAAT
Organism: Hofstenia miamia; assembly: GCA_900660155.1. Taxonomy (NCBI): domain Eukaryota; kingdom Metazoa; phylum Xenacoelomorpha; order Acoela; family Hofsteniidae; genus Hofstenia; species Hofstenia miamia. Next base: position 53,829 of record CABFPE010001145.1, on the reverse strand, counting down.
AATTACAACTACAACTCAAATAATCCATTTATTTCAATACTTAATTCAGGAAATCGGCTAATTCGTACTCATGAAAAAACAGTTATGCAATATCCAGAAAAATGAATAAAAATACTACAGAGAATCAACCATTTTTATTTCATATCCAGAACTTGCAGTAGAGTGGCCGCATTTGTGTATTGAAGCGTTAGATTTTTTTTAAAAAATGTAATGTCTTAAGAATAACGAACTTATGTACTATCCGAAAGTTTGTTAAATTTTTCGTATCTCTCACTAGTTATTTTCTAGTACTTACAGTCGATCCTATTTCTGAGCATTGATAAATGAAGTTTAAATAACATTTATCAACCTATGCATTTCAATGTTGTTAACAATCTTATCATAATTGGTTTATATTTAAACGAGGTGCCTACATCTCTCGATATAGCTCTTAAAAACGAGTTTGTTTAAGCATTTTGTTTGGCTTGGCTTCTCATTTGATAAGAGCTGATTGTAAACATTGTTTAATATTTACTTTAAATTTATATTTTAACCGTAACGGCTTCATGTACTTATTAAAAAACATCTATTTAAATAGCACTACTGCAACTACTAACTAAATGTCATGTATTTCAGAAGATTTAAAATGTTGGATGATACTATTAAAAAGGTTCGTTTGCTCATAGCAGAGCTGTAACCATGTCGTGCTTTAGTCCGTGACACATATAAGATTTAGTTCTGTGCCGTGCCATGGCCAAAATTTCTTGAAGAAAAAGTGCCAGATGTTCACAATTTAATGAGAGGCACTTTGCTCTTTATAATTCTCAATTTAGCTTATAGATTGAATTTTGCTGGGGATTTTGCAGTTTAGGACATCCTTATATAGAAAAAAACGAATTAGCATTGTCAAAATTCATTTTCATTTAGACTAGAAAAATAATATTAAAGCAATCAATGGATTTAGGATTTCTCTCAGCATAGTTTTAGATGGGGCGAGAGGGTGAAACCGAGTATTGCTAAAATGTTTCGAAATAATAAAAACTGACTATTACCCTATATTCAATCCAGATGCTCTGAATGCGATATAATTTATATATATGGTGAAAAATAATATTTATTTTTTGAAATATTACATTATCTTATACTCTACTAAAAATCAACTTAGTGTAGAATCTTGACAATCTTCCAACTAATAAGCTTAACTTAATTTAGGAGCTGCTACAACATTTTTCCCTCCATGACTAGTACGGTAGGTGACAGATTCCGAGTTTCCATCTCTCTTCCTTTACTCTAACTTTGTGTTGCGTATTAATTAAAATAATATGTTCAACTAATATTGATACTTGAACTAACAACAGTAATTTAGGTGCAAGACAAGAGATAGATGGTACAATGTACAGGGTCAAAAACCCGACCTGAGGCAAAGCACAAAGAGGAATCGAAGAAACTACGATATAACGATCGAGAGAAATACCAACCACAACGCCAGTGACTCAGTGCATGAACCAATGTGTGAGAATACGATAGTGACAGTGTGTGATAACTTATTAATTTAGTGCATTGATTGTTCTTGTTATCACTGAGGTTGTAATATAAATGGAATTCGCAACCGGGATGCATTAGCTTGTTATAATTCCTTACATGTAATATCCCTAAAGATAAATATATACATGTTAACCTAGTATACATGTGAACAACCAATGCGGCCATAAACAAAAGGAAAAATTGGTAGTTCGGTCTACTGATAATTACATATAATGAAATCACTAAAATCCAATACAAACAAGTCATGAAAATTCCTATGAGGGCTTAATGAAAGATCATAATGTAATAATACGAACAACGAACGATAGGAAAGCTAAAGCAAGTAAAAACCCCTATCCTTATACCTAACCTAAGAGCACATCGGGTAAGCACCAGCTACCAGCCGCACAGCTCCCGTTAAATGAAGTCGTGGACCACCGTCTCGAATACCCTAGTGCTCGAACATTTAGCTTTCCATGACAATAAATAAACCTGACAAAGAAAAGCGAAGTAAATCCAATGAATTTAAGTCATCACCAAAATAATAAATTGCACCACTTTTATACTTGAAATTATTAAACACTCAAATATTTGGCTAGTACCTGTTAAATCTAAGTTGTTGACAATTTCCGATTTTCTGATTTTCCTTCATTTGCTGATTTACGCACGTCAGCATTAATTAGCTTTTGCGACTTCGGCCTTTCACCATTTGTCAAATATACTGCCAAATTAATTAATGTGAAAATACTGCTTTATAATTTTACAAATGATTTAACTAATCATAATCATGTGTGCACAATAAATATTTATTTCAAAATTTAGTCTTAGTTCTTTCCTCTAATTCTCTCAACTTGACCACATGATAGGATTATGTTACATTAGGATTTACAATTTCAGCGCTTAGATTGAATTATAAATTTCTAACTAATATCCCAAATTTGATCTAGCAACCTAAATATTAAAGAAAGTTCTTGGCAAGGATAGTAAAAATTTACTTACAATGAAATAACATTAATTTAAATGTGCTGGGCCGGGCTTGAGCCAAAATTTTCTACTCCTGTTCATCCTTGGTTTTATTTGCAGGAAAGTTCCTGACAATGAAAATGTCGATGATTAACCCATTGCATGGGAACATCATCGGAATTTTTCCATGGTTTATACTGTCACTAACGAATAATTCGAGGCGCTTATTAATCATTTACCAAAGAATGGAATTTAATTGATACTAGTGGAGAAATTTTCAAAGTATAAACATATTTCATTTTCACATGACAAAAATTATTAATCATAAAACTTAATTTTTTTCATGTCAAAATTACATACATTAACGATTCCAAATTTTAAAACTGCTTACAACAGAAATTTCTGGAAGCAATTCAAAGTGGATTATTTCATGATGTTGATGCTTCTACTATGCCTGGTGAAGGAGCTCTAAATAACTCCTTGGTCTGAAAAAACTTCACTAATATATACACCCGAAAACATTTCAAATTTAGTTTTCGATATTGAACAATTTGGCAACAAATTACATGTTTTAAAAATCTATCTGATGTGCTATATGTGCAACTTATATTTATAGTCATATGCTTTAATTTCATTATATAATAGGGTGTATGAGGTGTCTGATTTTTCAGCGTTTTAAAACTCATGAATATTTTAATATATTTAAAAATTTTCATCATGCCACTGTTTTCAAAGTTGCTGTTCTCAAATTCAAACAAATCAGTTTTTAAGGTGAAATTGCTTCAAATTTCGATCAAAATGTGGTGCTAATATGACTTCATTAAATATTAAAAATATATTTTTAATCATTATATTTGAGTAAAAAATCATTAAATTTCACTTGATTATTGAGAAAGGATTGTTTGCTTTTACATTATTTACTAAAGTGTAGCTAATTATTCGGGTTGTCAACTACATCGCTTTTCGAATAAATATATATACACATAAATTTAATAATATATTATGCAGTGTGGCTAAATAGACCCAACCTTTAAGTTCTAAACCGTTGGTCATCAATAATATTTAACGGCATATTGCTATATACTCAAAACACTTTTTCCCTTTTATAAGAATTCCTTTTATGAGAAACACAATGTTTAAAATGCTCAAAGATTCTGAAAATGTAGTATACTGAGATGTTGGAAATTTTGGGTTTTTAGGTTTTTTGTAATATCAATAATATTTTTTTTACGTTTTTCACCCATTCTACCGTTCAAGTTTAAGAATTATGTAAGAAAATTTTAGGCTCATATTGAATGAATCATTAACAATTACCAAGGCTTGGCTCGATTTATGATATTCTTATAAGAAAGAAAGAGTGTATGTACTTCCAAAGCTGTAAGTGGGGTAAGGTCAGCGTGTTGATGGCAGTGGCTGGATCGTGATTTTAGGAGAGACTAATAATTGGGTTGCGTTAGGTTTTATAAAAGGTGGGTTAGATTCAGTCAGTTGACTATGTTATATTTACCAGATTCAAAAGACTTACAAATTGTTTACTACTGCTAAATCTTTGGAAACTGTTATAATAAATCACTATGTTTCCTTTGAAAAATCAAATATTGAGCTTCAACTTGATTTGGTTGGGTTTTTTATTCAAGAGAAATTATGTTTGATCTGTTATATTTTGTAAAAGTATGTAAATAATTATTTATTCAAGCTTCTCATGAGACAAGGCTGTTCTGTCCCATGTCTTTCCCTTCCCATATCCTATTCATTTGCTCATGAGTCTCCTATGAGTCTGTCAAGAATTTTGTGAAATAATACAATCCCAAATAAATACTTTACAATTAGCATGTGCCTGAAATTAGACATTAAAATGTTTTAAACATGTTGTCTTCTTCCTTATTTAAAGTATTGTCTAAAAGGTGCAAAAACAGAATATTATGCAAAACAAGGAAAATCATCTACTCAGCAAAATATTCAGAAAAATCATGGTAAATGCTTAAAAGCGAATTTAACCCTTTTCGACTAGGAATTTTTCAAAATTTTTTATGACTTCAACAAAAATTTAAAGGCTTATAAGTCACGAACAAATGAAGATACTTAAAATCAAAAACACCACATGATAGATAATTGTCTCCTTTTTCTTTCTTGTCTTAAATACGCCGCCTGGCTTTGTCCTGTACAGGCGCGCTAAGCGCGAAGACGGGACTCACACAGATTGTCTTCAAAAAACGAAATATTTCAGGGTATTGTTATTTCCATGGGAATTAGACCGGCTCATATCTGAATACTAGGAATGGAAATAAATTGAATATTTTCATAAAAATCTGATTTCTCATTGGAAAAAATTCTTATTTGCATGAATTTAGGCATAAGCACATGTTTTAGAGCACATCTTCATCTTCACCATAGGATGTGTTCATGTAAAACCTTTTCAATATTTCTTAACAGGCTTTGATAAAATTGCTCAAACTTGGACAAATCGGTTTGTTGCGTGAAAGTAACACTAGTGGAAATAACGGTAAGTACAGCACTATCCACCATCAGTTCCTCTCTATTTCTTAAAAACAGGTTTCAAAACAAAAAAGAAATTAGCGTTTCTTTTAATGTCGATAGCGATATTGGGGCATCTAAAAAATCAACTGTTCTGGTATCTTGGTCTTGGGAAACCTTGGGAAATATCTAAAATTCAGTAAATGTCTTTAAAAGTAACAATAAATTTATAGATGCAGTGATTTTCGCTCGTTGTTGTCTCTTGGATATTTTGTCGTCGTAAATATTCACATAATTCATTTGAAGCGTTGACTTTGATTGTGTCCTCAACTTAGTTGACTTGTTCAAAAATTTGTTCGGCAATTTTCATAACAGAATAGTCAATGCAGTGAATCATTTTTGTTAGTTTCATACTATTTTATTATTTATGTATGTTTATGCATTCAATTTAAGTGCTACGTCGCTCAATGCTTACGATTCATCTTACAATGTGTGGATCCCAGAAACGTTCTGCTGCAGCTGCTTCTTGTGATTAGCTTTGAATTCGACTGAGAAAATAGTGCAATCTCAATCTTTACATTGACCAATAATATGCATCAGTTTCCATGCTTCTTTCTTATGACAGTTCCTCAGCAACATCTGATATGTGTGGTGTAGATTGAAAATATTCGAACATTAAAATCATTCGAATATTCTATACCAGACACCTGAATATGAAGCAAATTTTCTCTAAAATTTATTAAATCCAAAATCAAAATGCCAATTTATTGAGCATTATGAGAGAATGTTTTCCCTGTAAGCGAAAAACTTTTCTAATATTGCTTTAGCAAAAACATCAAAAAAGCAATGTATTCCATGAAAGCAAAAGCCTTGGAACTCCTAAGATTTACTTTAGTTTTTTTCTTTTCTTAGGTGAAACCATCTTAATAAATGTTCTTAAATTTTATACAATATTTTATTATAATTCATATGTGTGCGGATGCGGACTTCGCTTGGATCATGGCAAGTGCAATTGTATTTTAGAATAGAAACTCAAAGCCTTATGTTTATGTATCAAAACTGCCTAATGCTAGAAGTCTTAAATTCGTCTAAAATACAGCTTTTGTATTCTTTGAAAGAATCGTAGAAACTTAGAATGTAGTGCTCACGGATAGAACAAAATTTGGACATCAAATAATGGCTTATTAAAACTAGATAAATTCGGATGCGTATTTTAAAATAATAATTAAGCTATGGTTTTCATTTTGTACGAATTTAAAAAGTTTCCAATGGTTTAACGTCGAAGAACATTCGAATATTCTCAATTGCACTATTGATTATGTGCATGCCATAAATTGAAATGAATATCAATGTCACTAGAGATCAATCCTAATAAAAATATCGCTAAATTGAATATATCATATAATTTAAATTTTTTATCAAATCTTTTACCGTGTGAGTTTTGTGAGCTCTTTTTCTTTATCAGACATAGCAAAGGAAGATGTTCTTTTGAACCAATTGCTGTTGACACTGTGAAATCTTTTGTGATTGGCTTTTAAGGAATTGGGTGGGGAATGCATTTCTTGCAGTCCATTCAGGTATCTTAAAATCGATCTGAAAATGTATTCTTTGCATGTAAATGTAAACGATTCGTCTGTCTTAGTAATCTTTAGCTTAAACCTGAGGTTGATTTTGGAAAGCAGTTCATCAACAGTATAATTCACTTGTTGAGCGATTAGTTCCATGTCTTTGCATGGTATAGTGTACTCACACAACTAAATAATAGGAATGATACTCTGAATTTACTCTCATTACGTAGCTTAGACCTTCCTTTATACAATCAGTCGCAATCATTATGATAATAATTCAAACATTCAACTGAATATTTTTGTTTTTTTGCATTATATAAACAACAGGTATATTTCAAAATTCTTATTATTCTTATTTATGCAATATTTACTATACTATAATTAGGTTCATAAAATTGTGATAATTGAAAATATCCTTTCTTGCTGCTAACGCTACTGGTTGAAATATTATGGAATAATGGGAAAATTTTAAGACAATTTAAAATTATATATATATATATATATATATATA
>CABFPE010001145.1:33479-44950 GCA_900660155.1 Hofstenia miamia | reverse complement strand
TATATATATATAAAGGGATTTGTTTACTGAGACGAAATGTATTGAATACCATAAATCACAATCGTTTTCAAATTCACTTAAAACTTTTGTTTATTTTAATGTAAAAATTCATTTTATGAAGACAGTAATTTACTGGTATTTATGAAAGCTAAAACATACTTCAGCAAAGTCCTTATACCTTGTTTACACGTGACATAAGACAGATCTGTCTCTAATTATCTCAAGACATATGTAGCGTGTAAACACCCAAAACATAAGACATGCGAACTCGCAAGTAGGGTAATTATAAAACAGATGTAGATCAAATAATTTTGATTTTATTGTATGTCTTCTGTCACGCTGTCACCGTGTAAACACTAAATCATGAGACATATGATTTTGACTGCAGTTATTTAATTATTATGGAAGCAAAATAGTAGTAATTTCGACATATAAAATTAATAAAAAAATATTAATCATCTATTCGTTGCTATTTTATCCGATTTTCACAATTGAAAATACATGTAATATTTTTTTCAAATACATATGCATATTTAAACATTATTTATGCAATTTAGATAAAATATTAACAAACTAATTGCAAGCTAACAATTTATATAAGATTAGATTATTGAAATGATATTGTTATATCATAACCCAAGGTAAGGCCCGTACCAGGCACGGACAAAAAAATACGAGCACGGACTTCTGTACTACGGGCATAAGTCGGGCATATGGGATCTGAACATAGAAGGATTATTTGTAGTTGTATTACTGGTTTATAAGAATCTTTCATATATTAATTATCAATTCTAACTATCTATGTCAACGACCCGAGCTTGAGCACAGTATTGAATATACAACGAGCCATTTTTAGTAATGCAAATTTATAATACTGCTTGTAAATTTGATTATGCAGATTTTTCATATTTTTTCATTCAAAATGCATTTCTTATATTTTTATTATATTGGAACCTAGACGTAGACGCATAAGTTGTTAACTTCAGATGACGTTCATATGGTTTGAATTGAATAAAAGTAATTTTCATAATTTGCGAAGACATACAGGCAGTACATGTATTTTCCATTTAAAGTATTTTAATACTGCTAGATGTGTTCTCAATTATACGTATGAGTATAATTATGACTTTATAGTCACTGTTAGCAGACAAACTTCATGTAGGTTGCTTTTAAGGATGGAAGAATAATAGCATATATCAAGGTTATTTTGTTGCGTTAAACTATTTTAGTTCAATAACATTTAGCTACGGGCTTAGGGTACGGGCTCTACCCTAGATCATAACAATTAATTAAAACTTACACTTCATCCCTAGTTCTTTCGCAATATCAGAGAAAGTCTTCTTTCGTAAGTCCCTGTCTTTATATTCAGGACATGCGATATCCTATACAAATGATTTCTTAGAGACAGCATCTATTAAGTTGCATTCGATACGATCATTCCTTTGTAGTTAAGATTTTAGCAAATCAAAGCATTTATTTATAGTTTATTTGCCTGTTAGCAAATGTATCAAAAATGCATAAGTAATGTTTAAACATGCATATGTAATTGAAAAAATATTATTTTCAATTGTGAAAATCGGATAAAATACTAAAAAAATATATTATTAATAATTTTTTATTAATTTAATACGTCGAAATTACGGCTATTTTGCTTCCATAATAATTAAATAACTGCAGTCAAAATCATATATGTCTCATGATTTAGTGTTTACACGGTGACGGCGTGACAGAAGACATACAATAAAATCAAAATTATTTGATCTACATCTGTTTTATAATTACCCTACTTGAGAGTTCGTATGTCTTATGTTTTGGCTGTTTACACGCTACAAATGTCTTGAGATAATTGGAGACAGATCTGTCTTATGTCACGTGTAAACAGGGTATTATGCCTTGTCAGAACGATGTGTTTTGGTTAGATCAATAACAACGATTTAAACTTCTCTACAGTTCTTATTAAATTGAACCTAAAAGTAAAAAAAACCAAAAGATCTCAGAGGATAACTTTCAAAGCCAACAGTCAATGATTTGATCATGTAGTAGTTGAATTGATTTAACAACGTGGATTTTGATTTGAGAATATGCGGTCCACAATCATGCTGGAATATAATTTTACCCATCCTTTTTTCTCAAATAAATAGTCCATGAAATGCAAAGTTCTGATTAGCTTGAAATCTTAAAATGTGGTTACTAGATATTCATGCTTTTCCAAACTCCTCAAATTATTCTTAATTTAAAAAATTTTGTGAAGAAAATTATCATTTTCTACAAGCATACAAACCTCTTATACACATAATCATATTTCTTCTGGAACCGACTTTTAATTAAACAACCAAAAAATTGATCAAAATTAAAAAAGTAAAATTTATGAAACACAAGATTATTGAAATTTGATTATAGCGATTTGTTCTTAAGGTGAAGTTACAAACTTAATTTTGAAATTTGATTTAGATTTAGCCTTATACCTTGGTTTCTTTCGATTCAAAACAAGATTATTGTTTGCATTGTTCTGCAATACATTGAGCAAATGTCCGATTTTTTAATTAGAAGCTAGGTACACAATAATAGCACCAACTTAATATAATTTATCTTGTGACATTATNATGTCACGTGTAAACAGGGTATTATGCCTTGTCAGAACGATGTGTTTTGGTTAGATCAATAACAACGATTTAAACTTCTCTACAGTTCTTATTAAATTGAACCTAAAAGTAAAAAACCAAAAGATCTCAGAGGATAACTTTCAAAGCCAACAGTCAATGATTTGATCATGTAGTAGTTGAATTGAGCAAATGTCAGATTTTTTAATTAGAAGCTAGGTACACAATAATAGCACCAACTTAATATAATTTATCTTGTGACATTATAGTATTTTGAAATTCACGATTCATTGAGCCATATTTGCAGAAATATTTATAAAAAATTATTACAATCTTACTTACTTGATTTTCAGTCATTTTCGAAACTAAATAAAGCATTGTTAACCAATTGACTTTTGGGTGTTACTACAAAATGTAGCATACATTATGAAATATTCAATAGTTTAATACTTCCTATTGTCCTTTAAACTTTGCTACGAATTATACATCTATATGTCTATATATGTATATTATTGCTGCTGTGTGTCCCAACCTACTTTAACCGGACCGGATTGCTTCTTAACTTAAACTGATTTTAACCGAATCCTTAAAAATTAGCACTTGCGTGGTTACATACATCTATCTATATATAATTCTTATATGTCAAAATCAAAATGGTTTATTTCTATGTGTAAACATCCAACTGATGTTCAATATCATATCGTCAATAATATTCTCTTCTCATTACCCTTTTTCAATTTTAAGGAATTTTACTGCATATTCTCGTAGCACTTAAAGTATATGCAGTCATCTGAACGTATTGTTTGCAAGATCGCGTGCATTGGCACACTCAGATTTCAACTCCTCAGAAGCATCTTAATTACCTACTCTGACTCTATTCCAAACACAGTGTCGAAGTTTCGCATGGTTGCATCCCATGTTGAATGTTCAAAGCAATGCTTTAACGTGCATCAATTACCCACGTAGCCAAATACTGGCAGATACGGTGGGCCACCAGGTGGGGTTTGGCCACCCGTGCACCAGTGGCTAACTGGTGGTCCACTGTTGGCTAACTGGTGGGCCACTGGTGGCAAAAATATGATTTAAGCATTAGAGCAATATCTGAAATGTGGTAAAAGCAAACTTTTATATTAATAGTTTAAACATTGCAGTTTAAACTAACACAAACCCAAAAAGGTTTGAAGGAAATGTTAGCAAGCTCATCATTTACATTGAATTTAGATTGACAATGGAAAGCATAATGAAATTTTTATTATAAGCAATAACAACAAGCACACAAAATGCCTAATTTAGATTTAATTTCCAAAGAAATTGCAATTTATACATTATTTTTTTCCAATAATTAAAAATATATTTTGCCCAATTTTAAGTTCTCATGTAAACATTAATTTCAAGGTCCACGAATAATCGTGAATAAATTATTTTGAAATTTCATTCTGCACATATATCTTATAATTTTTGCAAACAGAAAATTGCAAAAAAGCTCTTCACAATGAATTTTATATGTTTATGAGATCTAAGAGAGCATAATAATGAATAATATTTTACTTGCAAGCATTACTCATGTATTATTTATGATTAAGAGTAAATCAGATGTCACTAGTGGTCCACCAGTGGTCCACTGGTGGCTATGAGTGGCTGAAATTGCTACTACTGCCACTACTTATCAACCAGTGGTCCACTGGTGGCTATGAGTGGCTGTAATTGCCACTGCTTCCCCACCAGTGGTCCACTGGTGGGAACTGGTGGCCGCCCATGCCACTCATTCCCCACCAGTGGAATACTGGTGGTGGCTACATGGGTACTACTCTTTCAGGAACGGATATCAGATGTGTGCGATTTGTAAGTACACTCGAATGTCATTGATCCCATTGATCCCTTTCTCAAAAATATATGTGAAGGTCATCGTGGCTCTTGTGACAAGTTATATCACGTTGTCAAAACCACTTTATTCTAATTCGTTGTCTCTGAATTTGCTTGGAGGCTTCTGGAACTGGGACATTTGGGACTCATTGGCTATGCCCCTGGGTTGATTATAAAATTTTTTGATATTTCAAACACATTTTGTATTCTATAATTATAGAATGATTTTAAATAAACGTCATTTGTATAGCAAGCTGACTAATATGGCCTCTATTAGGCTCACATTACTTGGCTGTTGCTTCCATGCTCAGAATTAGTATTTCAAATGAGGTGGATCTAGTTTTCAATGTTTTTAGAGGGTAGTTTTGAAATGTTGTTGTAAAGCTTCATAATTCGATCTTATAAATTATCTTTCTAAAAGTCCTACAAGCAACCAAACAATAGTATAAAGAAATCAGAAAAGATAAATGTTGCATAGCAATTGATAACTTCAGAAAAAGTAACTTTTAGATCTTTATTATTACCATGTTTTTTTTTACTGCACTATTATATTCTCTTAAATTCTTCTTCAGCATTAGGGTTCTTAACATTAGGCACTATTGATTTCTATTCCTACTTGAGATGGACTTTTTAGTGATTTGGTTGAGTGCTTCAAGTGTAAACTTTTAGTCAACCTTATCTAGTCCAATTTAACCCCTTTTCAAATTAAATTAATTTTTAAATCAGTTCTAAAACAACATTTTGTTTACAATTTGGGAAAAGATTAGAGTGATTTGAGAATTTTATTGATCACATAGCACATTAAAATAATTAAAGATTTTCATGGCTCCTTATTATGGAACCAAAATCTACATTCGACGGTCCCATCAAAAATTTCTGCCATTAGAAACTGTTCCAAATTGGGAAGGAGTGAAAAAGATGAGAGACAAATTGCACCCCTGTCACCTTCAGCATCGTACTTATGTATATAGTATATTGCTATTTTTCCGAAAGCAAACATTTTTATATACTAATGTACAGCAAAAATATAAAAAATGACAATATAATCATTTTAAAAAGCTAAATCAACAACAACAGTAAGTAAAATTGTAAAATAAACATATTTATGCTATATTTATTTTGTATCTGATTTAATAAGAGAGAACATTTTCCTACAACTAAAAACATATATTCAAACCTGTGTTTCATTTTAGTCATAATAATACTTTCAATAGTGCTGGTGAGCAATTTAAGGTTTTTTGTTGAATTATTAAGATCTGATTAATTTGATGTAAAATTTTTACAATTACTGCATTTTATAAGATAATTTTTTTTCTCTCAATTTCTTTTGTATTTTGGAATTGCTTAAAAACCATGTGTATAAATTGTCTTCAATTATTATGTTTGAAAGATTTTCTTAGAAAATTATGATTATAATTTAGGTATATAAACTTAAGCCAATTTTAAAATCTATGCAGTGATGATAATGCTATTCTAGGAATAAGAGAAATACATAGTAAATTTAAACTTGGAAACATTCATTTTTAGAACCTTAGTATTTATGATAAAAGCAACGTAGAGATGAAACTACTTACTGTTTTGATGCATTTAATATTGCATATTATGCAAACATCTGCTGAGATAACGTAATCAAATTTACACTATTACAGCAACTATAGTACATGTATCTGAAATGCTTATATAAACAGTGAATTGATAATGAGCATAACCAGAGGATATATAGCAAGCAATCCAGTTTAATTCAAGCAATGTTTGACCTTAGGATATACACGAAGCTTTCTTCTGCCACTGTTCAATAAATCAAATTCTCAATTATTTCATTAATGCAGCGAAGTAGAACATGTATTCTGTCCAGTTGCTATTTCTTGGAATTTTGTTAACAGAAAGATAAACAAAATATTGCTACTTACAAATACACACATGTAGAACATCTGACTTAATTTTGAAGTAGTAGAAATTATATTATTTTGCAAGATGTGATAGCTTCCTTAACGGCAGACATAAAATGCCTTTAATTAGCGAATATAAATAATCATTCTAATATACATGCAGATTTATGTGAAATAATCGCCAATATTTTTGCTATTTGCATTGATAGAAAGCATTCGTTTAAGTTGCTTCTAATGCTATAATTTTGCAAAAAATTGCTTTTCATAATTGTTCAAAAACTGACTAATTACCGAAATTGACCTCATTATAGTTTAGGCATTCTTATTGAGAAAGACCTACAACAATATGCATGTGTTTCTATATTTTAAAGTAGTTATTTAGAAATCTACATTGTGCTTAGGTTCTGAAAAAAAGAAATTAAATTTGAAGTGACATTCATTGCTTTCTTTACGTCAAACTAGTAAATGTCATATGCGTCAAAATGTTTATTTAATCTTGTTTAGAAATTGCTATTTATGAATACAAATTAAAGTAAACATATTACTCATATAAAATTTCAAGTGTTAACATAGCATTTTATTTTGAAAGTAAACTAATTTTTTTGTTATTTTGAGCTCGATTCCAACAAAAAAGTCTAGAGAACATAACGATAAATGCAAATACATAATCAAATCTTTATAGCAGAAATTACCGGCTTGCAAGCCGTGTTGAAAATTCTAAAAAGGCGTGTCATTTTACCGGCAATTTACTCGCGAAAATAAAAGTATATTACTTGTTTTATATCATAAGAAGGCAATATTTTGCTTAGTTTGGAAGATAATCCTTTGAAAATCTAAGGTTTGCAATATCCCGATAAATTTAAATTTGAATTGTTCTGATTTTTGAATGTGTATTCTTACCTCCAATTTTTACGTAAAATTAAATCTGTTGGGATAAAATTTGAAAATTTGAAAACTTTATGATGATATAGATGTTTGAACACATGGATTTTTTCTCAAAACATAATTGAAAGATTTTCGGTTGCAACATATTCAAAACACAAATTTCTGTTGAAAAAATTGAAACATCCTATGAGAGAAGTATTTCTGTTTGGCATTAACAGAAAAAATTTACATGATTATTTGCTTACTATTAATTTTTCAATGCTAAGTTATTTCGCACAGCAATGTAAACCATAAGAATCTTTTATAATGCTACATTCAAATTTAATATATCTTAGCCATCATACACATATATACTAACTAAACCAACTAAAGCATCCACAAGTTAAATAAACTGAAAGACGAAAAAATATTTTTTAAATTTTATTTATTAAAATAAATAAACATTATTCAATGACTTTATTTCAAATTTATTCATTCATTGTTAGAACTGTTAGTTTATTCAAACTAACGAAAATGGCTGCCGTGATTACTTAATATCTTGTTAGACTAAGTCTTTGACAATAACTAGAAGGAATATGAGCTAAATAAACTGCCAACTTCTATTTTTAATGCTCAATTCATTTAGGTTCTTTTTCGCCTTTTTTTCTAAAACTTACTGACGTCACAACTTAATTTGCATTGAAAATCGTAACCAATGGATATATTTTTTTGAAAAATTGCAAAGATGTAGTTCAAAGGTATAACTTTCACTGTGTTAAGGCTCATTACTTTATCTTTAATAGTTTTGAAATAAAAGAGGGGGCCGAATTACCCCCACCCCCTCAATGTGTTATTGACATTTTATACCTCCGTGCGTTTAAGGCTAAATTGATCTCTTTAG
Organism: Hofstenia miamia; assembly: GCA_900660155.1. Classification (NCBI taxonomy): domain Eukaryota; kingdom Metazoa; phylum Xenacoelomorpha; order Acoela; family Hofsteniidae; genus Hofstenia; species Hofstenia miamia. The sequence goes on along the minus strand of CABFPE010001145.1, from coordinate 36,833 downwards.
AATGTCTCATTAACTTTGGCTATAAATTGTTTTTGATTGTGTAATTTTGTTTCAAATTTTACGAAATTTGCTTACAATAAAGGAAATTTAATCTGCCGGATTTACACTTGAAAATTTATGAAAATTCACAAACAAATAGAAGCCCTGGTAATTTTCTAAAATTCCAAAGTGCATTCAAAAAGTATTTGAAAGATTTTCAGTTGCAAGCACATATAAACGCAAATATAAGTTGAGAAATTTGACACATCTTACTAGCGAAGTAACTATGTTTGGTTTTAGCGGAAAATATTTTTATTCAATGCTTAGTGAGGTTAAATTTAAACCATAATGATTGATAATGCTACTCTTAATTTTATATATCTTATAGCTATCATACAAAATAAAATAACTCAATAAAATGAAACGTTCACAGTTGGAATTCACTAAAAAAACCAAAATTTGTATTTTTTACTATAAATATAGTTATAATTGTTGAAATTTGTGTTATGAATTTCAGCTTTTTTTGCACCATGTGTAAATTTCCTAGAATTTCTGAGAATATTCGAATATTCGTTCGCGCCAACTATTCGAACACTGTGTTATTAAAAATAGAGCAGTCAACTATTCGAACACTGTGTTATTAAAAATAGAGCAGTTCTTATTGATGCCAATGTTTAATCTTTTTTTATCATAATTTTTGCTGATTCATTGCTGCAGTCCACAATCATGAATAAAATCATATTTCTATATATGTAAGTAGTGAAGAACATTTTTAACCATTTCAAAATGTTTGCGAAATACTCAATTGCACTCAAGGCTCAAATAAGGTGCGGCACGCACTAGTGATTTTTAGCTTACTTAAATACAAAACTATTTTGTTTACAAAATTGAACGCACAGCCTTTTTTACGTCAACGCACACTAGCAATTTAATGATCACAGAAATTAAAAAATTTCTGTATGACCTATTTTCGCGTAGATTAAACTGTTAAAACATAAAATAGAACATAGTGTTTTCAATGGACGTGCGCGCACTGCAATTAATTAATTGAACAATTCGTAAAGGGAGTGCCACACGATTAGTCTTTTTACTATAGTCAAAAAACTTTTTTGACTATAGTCAAAAGACTAACCGTGTGGCACCCCCAAAAAGTGACTTTTGCGGTTTACGATTAGTCAAATTATGAAATAGAAATGTTCTATTTGAAAATGACTATTAGTCAAAAGACTAACAGTGTGGCACCCCAGAAAAGTCAACTTATTGTAATTTTGAAAGAAAATGGGAATTTTGATTTTAAATAACTTTGTACTTTCATCTTAATTGTCATTAATAAATAAACAATATAATTAAGATCGTGTCCATTAGGATGGGCGCAAACAAACAACTTGCCGAAATTGCTTTAGCGTGTTTTTAAACCCAATTCTATTGGAGAGAGAGCTGTTTCAAAGGCTAGTGATTGCGCATGGACTCCTAAATGTATTATTATTTAGGCGTCCATGCATAATTCTTTGCATATGCGCTTGTTTATGAGTGATCAATTAACTATTCAATACACATTTGTGAGCGTAGAGTATGAGGCCTATTTAAACATTATCCGAAATGTTCTCCCGCACCTACCGTTGAAATGCAATTATAGCGACTCCACTTAGTAATTTTTGTACATGTATATGCAATGCAATTTCCGCAGAAACCTCAAAATATTTGACTATTAGTCAAAATATTTGACTAATAGGCAAAATAATGCAAAACCGCAATTTTGACTATAGTCAAAAGACTAATCGTGTGGCACCTCCTTAACAATGAGACGCATTGATTCATTTAAATTGAGCCGCCAATTATAATTTATAGTTAAAAGATTATTCTCATAAGCAGCTAAGAGAAAAATTACGGCAATAGCTTTATGAACTCTGATTTTAGAAAAGAAAAATTTTTGCGTTGTGATACATTAAGTTTATATTTTGATTTTTGGCAACTGTTGCAGAATTTTATATGTGTATACGTGGGATTGAGAACTTTGATTATTCAGTGATTATTTACAAATATACACTTGCGGTTTTGTTATTTACAATACGTATAATGTACGTGCAAATTTAGCTTAAGAACTAAGAACTATATGTAAAAAAACATGTTAAATATGCCGTTCAATGAGTATCCTTAAATAGCTTGTTGTTTTTTTAAAAGTTACCTGTTTTCCCACATTTTCGAACACTTTTCTCCAAGCCTATTAGGAAATTTGCAAATTGGTAGTGAATTTGCACAGATTAAATGGGCAACATTTGCACAAAACTGCTTTGCAGTACTTGATGTAATTGAAAACTGAACAATTTTTTGATAAAATTCGATTTCTTGAAATTCACTCAAATGATTCCTAAAATTAAATATCAAATAATCATGAATTCAATATCACATGGGGTCATCAGCCAACCTAAAATTCTTTTTGAACAGATCATGGCGTCTACAAGGTTAACAAGCAATCAGGATTTTAAATCTTATATGAAAGTTGAGACAGTTCGCTATTGTGCTGTTTTTTCTTAATTATGAGTGCTTGAAATATTTCGTAGGAAATCACTAAAGATTTTATAGAAAATTCTGGGTTAACAGCCTGGGGCCTTTTTAGAAGGAGACCGCTTTTCCAAATTTTCAAATAAGGCTCTTCACGCTTCTTAGGACATTTGAAAATCGTGAGTCGTGGACACATCTATTGGTGAACTTGTATGAATGTAATGTTGAAAATTTGTACTAAGGCATATTGATTTGGGGGAAGTACTTGAAAATTCCGATTTTTAAAAAAGATTTAAATACTTTTTATTTAATTCTAAGCCCTTCAGTACATGGAAGCAACACCGAAGTTGAACTGCTTCTTTATATGCAGATAAACTTCCCAAGTCCATTGAAGTATGCAATGCAAAATGTCAGTAGGTAGCAGGGAGGACGGCAACAGGGTTGAGGTTTTCGCGCAAAGGCAAGTATTCATAGTGCCATTATTGCCCAACTTTTCAGTCAATGACGTCCCAGCTACAATTTTTGGATCTGCCACATTGGGATATGGCGTTTTCTTTGTATAGATAGGGCGTTGTATTTTTAGAAACATATATACTTTAGAGCACTGGTTTCAGCCCTTTGCAGAGCTTTTTTAGTTTTATTTTACACTACGAAAACATATTTTTCATTTAATTCTATTAGTCTATGACAGTTGAAACTATGGCATGCTTGTCCATGAGGCAGATTTTTATGCACACCCAATGAGATTTTCTGTGGAGGTCTTAATGAGGCCCCATGGATCCCATTACTCAAATCATATGCATGTATGAGCTAACTTCTTAGCTTAAGGGGTTTTCGTGAAATTTATACATTTTATATATATATATATATATA
>CABFPE010001145.1:0-13133 GCA_900660155.1 Hofstenia miamia | reverse complement strand
TATATATATATATATATATATATATAATAGTTTTGATTCTTAGCATCATGTTATATAAAACTTCTTGCTCTAGCTGTTATTCTAGTGGGGTCTCTGAGTCAAAATATTACTTCTATACCTTTTTAAACAGAAATATCGATCTTTGAATGTTTGACATAAATTAGTTGGCACATTTTAAACATCTTAAATTGTCGTTCATTTGTATTTTACTTTACATTAAAAATTCAAATAAATCAAATTTCAGGTATATCTGATCGTACAAATGAATGTGCCGACAATGTTTTGCATTCAACAGCTGAATCATGTTCAAAATTCAGTACGATTTCAGTAGAAAATCAATATAGGAAACCTGTTGCTGAGAGTTCTAATATTATTTAATTGAGTAAATTTTTATCTCTGTTATTTTATTGAATCGTACAAAATGTGCTTATAATTGAAAGCTACAACTAATATTTTCATTGAAATAAACTGTACAAGAACACTGCCTTGTGGTATGCTACTTGTAATTAGTTTAGGCAAAGAAATCAAGCCTGATATAGTAAGACATTGATAACGTTCATAGAGATATGATTTGAATGGTTGAATAAATACCAATCCAAATTTCGAAAGATTTATCAGCAAAACATAGTGAGGAACAGTGTCAAAAGCCTTGCTTATATCAAAATATATTATACAGTAACACTCCAGCATCTAAGCAATTGTAAATATTATCAAGATAACCTAAACGATTTGTAATAATAGAACTCAATGTTGTTTCTTTAATAATTTATCCCTAGCTTGAGGATATGAAAAGTTGAAAAGAAGTCTTTCAAATGTTAGTGAAATAAAAACTAAAATACTAATAGATCTCTAGTATTTTTTCACCTCAGAATGATTGCCTTTCTTATATACTGTTGTAATATATTCTATTTGCCAAAAGTTAGGAAATTTTTTAGTTTAAACTATAGAAAAAGAATAATGCAAAGTTGATGAGCTATAATATAAACAGTATTATTGATGAAAATGGTTGGAATATTGTTGAATACAGATGAATTGGATTGATCTTTAATAACATCTACAATATCTGAAATAATAATTTCTAATTCATTAAGGTACATATATACACACCACTTTTGATAAATATTTCTTCAATAGTGGGTTTTGTGTAAACTGTTCTGCAATATCTATTAAATAATACGCCTTTTCATTATCACTATTGGCAAAATACCTGTTCCAATGACTTGTAGTAGGTAAAATGGCAATACTCAGCCATGAACTTCTATAGCACTAACTGGACTGGAACAAATGACTAAATAACAGCAACATTTGGCCGATTTCACTCAATTATTTATTAATTCCGCTCTTTTATGAGTGAATTGAAGAGCGGAATTAATAAATGACTGAGTGAAATCAGTCAAATGTTGCTGTTATTTATTCATTTGTTCCAGTCCAGTAAGTGTTATAGAAGTTCATGACTCAGCACATGTATGAATTTGAAGGCATTGTTTATGGTATAAAGTTATTTAAATGATTGAAAAAGAATACTCTTGTCTAGAGTGGTAGAGTTTTTAAAATGTTCATAGCAGTAAATTGGTGACTTAAAGTGAAAGTGGTTTAAATAAGTGAAGTGGCTACTAAATTATAAGCAAAAGTGATGTAAGTGAACTTTATTTGTGATTAAGTTAAAATTAAACAAATAAGCACAAGTTACACTTTGTCTGATTGAATACATTTTACTCATTGCAAAGTCGAGTTTGTTTACTTTATAAAGTTTATAAATCCAGCATTGACTACTACTTGTCAGTAAAGAATGATGTTCTTACATTGATTAAAGACTGGCAAATGTGTTTCTGGCATTAAATTTCTAGATTTAGAAGACCTTTCACTGTCATTGAATGAATTAAATGTGAAAACTCAAATTTGCAAAATTTCTTTTAAAAATGCTTTTTAACTATGGCTTAAAATGAAAAAACAATGTCATATTTAGTTTCTACAGGCCTCAAATTATTTAAATATGTTAATCTTTAGTATTACCAGTCAATCTAGAGGTTGTATTGTGAAGTTTTGTTGAATACATTGGCATTTTTCTTAATGTTCCTTAGCTCTAAGCAAATTGATATTTTTCAATCACTTCCAAAGGTGATTTTTTGTTGAAAGTTGCTCATTCTAACTATTTTCAAACCTTCTGAATCTATTCACACTGTTAGATTTCTTATTTGATCAATGCTTTGTTCACAATTTAATGAAATAATATGAATATTGATTGAAATTCGAAAAAATGGTAGATTTGTTAGATAGATGAAAGTTTGTTTGTTTCTTTGTGTGTATACAAGTTATTGCCTGTTTGCTTTAAATATGATATTAGTGTTTTTCATTTCGTTTTATATTCAACTATTATGCAAATGCATTCAACCCAAAACCTGAATGTGCAAGCTATGATATTTTGGGCTTCATTTTTATTTTGAAGTAAATTATCAAAATCTAGTGTAATATATATATATTATTTCTTAATCTTTTTTTTAGGAATTTCATAACCTTACTTGGCATGGAAAGTAAGATCACTGATATTTAGAAAAGAAATTAAAAGTTGTTTTTTCAAACTACTAAAGTGAGCAATTGTGTAATATCCTCTACCAGGCTTTATCACTGTTGGTTCAGTGTTACCTTGTAACATTGACTGTGTTATTGCGGGTAAGGATTTACTTATTGTTACTGCTTGAATAGTTTCTTCTATTACGTTATGTAACCTTAATTAACTAATCACTTTTTAGGTGACAGAGCCATGTGGTAACCTCTGTAGTGATCTTCTAGTGGGCATCTGCCCAAAGCGGATCTCCACATCCAATTTCACCATTCCATCCAATGCATGAGTGCCACTTCTCAGCTCAATCAAGATAGCTTATGTGTACCCTACATTAGCTCAGTGCTTACTCAAGACATGGCACAACTCAACTTAGTCTCTATTGTGTGAAAGTGTTATATCTATTTGCAACCAGAAACTGTCACTAGTTGTTCATCCAATATTATATGTAGCCATTACCAAAATATATTGGCTTAGTTAAATAAATTCTAATTGAACAACTTCCTAACCTACATTTACAATTACTACATGTAAGGTCATTATATCAGTTGATTATAGGTTGCTAATTTAGATCTAAAACAATATTAATATAATCCCTAAGGTTTGGTTATCCAACCATTTGTTGAGAGTTAGTTATTTAATACATGTAGAAGAGAAATGCTAGTCGGCTAATCGAGAGAAAACCCCTACACCTAACTTAAGTGCACTTTCATGGTCTGGCACAGAGACCCTTGAATCGTTCCCTGTGATGTATCCAGACCACTACTAAACACCGCTCGATTAGCTTGACATTGTATTAAATAATCAAACCATTAATAAGATGAAAAATAAGAATTCTAAGTAAAATTCTTTATCAAATGCTTACAGTAAGTTTCAATGTATTTATAGTATTTCAAAAGAAGTACCTGTCGATTTAAATTTCAAACTTCTGCCAAGATGGCAGTGATAAAATAACGTAAGCGTCGTTTTGTCAAAAGTATTTTTATCGACAGATACAATTATCTTTTTATTGACACATATTTTATTCTTGGTTGCATTTTACAAATTAATCTGAAATCATAGCAACTAATTGATTGTAATATTTTTTAATTAACTTTCTTTTGATCTTAGTCTCTTCTGCGATGTTTGCAGCTTTTTTCTGATTAATGTTGGATGATGCTACACGCCCCCCTCAGCTTGCGTTATTTTGAGCACAGCTCGTTCTCCGTGTACTAGAGTGTCCACTTTTCGAATTATCGTTTCTGCCTGTTGATTGGACCACGTTGTTTTTTCGAATTCCGTCTGTTTTGTCATTTTTAGCACTGCTTCTCTCTCTGTCGTTGTAACGTTTGCATATTTTAGGAACTGGGTTTCTCTAATGTCTTCTGCTATTGGTGTCAGCTCTCTTAGCTCGTTGATTTTCTGTGAGAAGATGTCGTAATATTTTTGATATAACTGTATTCCCTTAATGCCAATCATAAGCATCATCTGTGCATTGGCTCTGCTTGTGTGTGCTAAATCTTCTCTAATCTGGTTTTCAGGGTAAAAGAACGTGAAAACTTTTCTTAAGCTTCAAGTATTTTTATTTAGCCTCATCATCATAATGATTTCGACCCTTTTAGTGACGTCGTAGTATCGGTATCTTTTCTCCCATATATCGGTCCAGACTATATCATTTACTCCAGAGAATAACATTATAGCTCTTAAATTTCTTTCTTCAATTTAATTTCTCAGATCTTGTAGTTGTACATTTATTGGTTTCCCATGTGTGTACAGCTGGTCTGGTGTTATTGTGCCTTTGATATAAACTCGTTCTTTGTTATTGTTTTGTAGCAATATCACTTTTGATTTTTTGTAGTAATCTCTATTGACTATGGCTTTTGCTTTCCTTTCATTATTCAAGTATGACTTGTACTCATGTAAGAATGTTTTCACAACCTTGACATCCTTTGGTAATCTCCAACATGGGAGGACCATTGGTATTGCAATAGTCTCTGGTGGTGTGCAGATGAGGAGTTTCGTCTCTATTTCTCATTCTATGTGCCGGTATGAGCCTTCTGTGGTTGACGCTGTTGCTAGGCCTATGGTGGCGGGGTAATTCATCTTTGCTTTGGGAATCGTATCCCAAAATGCCTGAGTTAGTCCCCTTCAACTTAGCTTTAATCGTAATTCTTCTGTCATTTCTACTCTTGAAGTGATGCATTCAACGTCTATAGCAAGTTGGTTGTATGGTCATAGTAGTTCCTCCAGTTCTGTTCGTGTAAATGCTTTGGTAAACATAAGTTTCATTGTTGCTACTGTTTGTTGTTCTCTAATACACTGGAAGTTTCTTTCTTTTATGTCTTTTGACTCTTTTGTTATTTTAATTTCGACCAAGAAACGCTCATCATCTGTATCTATCCACTTGATGGTCTTAGCTGGACTGATTTCTCCCCACTTTTCTATGTTTATTCTGTCAATTGTTTGTTGTGTTTTGGGGGATAGCAATAATCTAGACGATGTTAACAGTTGTTCTTCCTCTAGCATCTCTGCTTGGGACTTTGTGACCATCTCACATACCTCTACCGGTTCTGTAATACCTCCTCTCTTCATCATTTCGGCGCTTTGGAGGATCTTAGTGAATGTGCACTGTGGACTGTCTCTTTCATAGCATCTCATTTCGTAATCTAGTATGTTCTGCACGTTTTTCTGTGTTATAATGTTGCAAATTTCTGCTGTGCTCGCAAGTTTTCTTTTGATGATCTTTTTTGTTGTGAGCCATGGCTGGTTTTGAAGCTGTTTCATCCATGTCTCAGATGTTGCTCCCCACATATATTTCCTCATTGGCTCCTCAAATATTGTGATTTTGCTGGGGCATATCCCCGTCTTATTGGCGATGCTTATTGATGATATCTTCCCTAACGGATTTTCTTGCATAATTATTCTGCTCAGTATTTTTTCCATCGCTTGTACTGGTTTTTCTGTTTTGTTTGGCGATTCCAATTTTCCAGTATGTCCCTTTAGTAACCAGTTCTTTGTCTGTGTATTGATTGGGGATATTGCAATTTCATATCTCTTTGCTTTTGTCAAATTGTGGCGGGTTTGTCGCGAGATCAGAAGTTTTAGTTCCACATCTTCCGTCATAAATATGGCTAGTATCCATGCCGTAGTTCTGTAATGTATTTCTGGTGCGTTCTTTTCTTCGAATATCAATTGTTTAAAATCTTTCTTTGTATTTAATTCATAGGCTCAGTTTACTTCCATTAACGCCACTTTGATTGACTTGTGGAACTTTTGAGATGGTGTGTCAATTCTTATCTTAGGCCAGCCTTCCTCTACTTTTTGTTGTAATTTCATATTTTTCCAAATCATTTGAATCTGTTGCAGATGTTCCTGACGTTGTGTGAGGCTGTACTTTATAAACAATGTGTTCAGTTTCTCAATACCTTCCGTATCCATTGTCAACTCTATGGTTTTTGTTTGCCTGTACAAATCAATTGCTATGCATGGGTCTACCATGATCCAGTAGATTTGTGCCCAATAGTCTATCTGTAAATCCAGGCGTATTAGCTCTGGGATCGTTGTATTTTTATATGAATTCTCATATGGGAAGATGTTTTCTCCTAGCTGACATGCATTTTCTAGGTGGTCAGGAATCTCTTCTTCTGTGGTAATCATTATTAGTACAATTCTGACGTTTTGCACTCTTGCCATCCTTGTTGTGTCATCTACTTTCTTTTCTAATGCTTTTGTATATTCTTTTTGTTTTAGAATGTGTATGATTGTGAGGTTGTCTGCATCCATATTGATCTCTGGTATCTCTGTGATTTTGTCTTTATATGCCATTATTGCTTGGGCTGTATCTAGTGTAAATGCGTCATCAAATACAATGTGCACCATACTGCGCATATATGGCCTCTCTAGCATTTCGTTCATTTCCTGTATATAACTGATAATAACGTTGACTTTCAGCCTATTATTGGCATTGAGCACAATTGGTAAAAATTTTCCTTCGACCCTTGCAACTTTCCATATATGGATCTTTGTTTCTGGTGACAATTTTGCAAATGCATTGTAGCGCATCTTCAAAGTTCCCATAAAATACAGATGTAATGTTTCCCCATCTATTTTTGACATTCGTTTTTCTCTTTCTTTAGATCTAACTGTTCTTTCTAATGTTGTCTCTGAGGAGGCATGTAGCTGAGTCATCCTTAATGGTAGTCTACTGGTGCTTGGTTCACAGTCTGAAGGCTGTGAATCTGTGCTGATATTTTCTACTGCTTCGCCCTTGAATCAGCTCACAGTTACTCATATTGGCACTTGACCAGCTGTGGTTCCAGATGAGATAACGTCAGCCTTGAATCACTTTCATATCTCCATGGTTCTTCCACCACTTACACCTTCCTCTGGATCTCCGCATGTCTCACCGCCCTTGAATCAGCATTGTGGACTATGGGAAGGAAAGTTGTGCTGCACACCTGTTTTCTGCGTGCCCTTGAATCTGCGGTGCAGATCCCTGGTGGAAGAGGCTTTTTGTCCATTTGTCTCTCTGCCCTTGAATTGGCCTTGAGAACTACTAGGACGCCGTCTCACTCTACATGGTTTATTCATCAGCTCTTCATTCTCGTCCTTTCTGCCTTTGATTCGACTTCTGGTTTGAGAACTTCTTTGTATCCTCCTCCTTCTGTTTGTTGTTGAGAGGCCCTCTGTCTGCTGGGCTCTGCGCACTCTCTTCTTCATCAGTGGGTCATAATTTCCTTCTAGTTTCCTAAATGCAGTTAATAAATTTATATCCCATGTCTCAGGGTCATATATAGGTTTATTCCTCAATGCCCTCTGAGGCAGTATTCTTCTGCTCAGGTCATCCTCCGTAGTTTCCAGTATGTATTCATCATCGAATTCTTCTTCATGTACACTATCTAAATCATACATATCATATACAACCTCATTGCTGTTAATTCAGCATATTTTAAATTCAGCATTGTCATCTATATTTGTTTCTTCAATGTCTGCTGTTGCTCTCTTCAGGTTTTGAAAATGTAAAAGTCTATTGTTATCTAACATGTATTCATTGTTCAGCAGTGTTTGTGTTATCGTGTGGGGGCCAGACTATACTGTTTTCAACTTCCAGACTTGGTTTGTGTCTAGGAGTTTAATCGATGTGAACACGTATACTTTATCACCTACCTTATGTGTGTGACCATAGATTTTTTTATTATAATTGTGTTGTTGTCTCACTGCTGACTTCTTAATGTTGTGACCTATCGTTTCGTGGATTCCCATGATCTGATTCCTTAGTTGTTGTATGTATGCATTGTCCAACTTCCTGCTGTAATTGGTATACTGCATCAATAGCGGGGTTGTTGCCTCTCTCCCAAACATGGCTTTGAATGGTGATATTCCAGTTGTTGCATGTACCGAGGTGTTGTAGTAATATTCGATCATTTTGATAACCTCTCTCCATTTATTTCCTCCTATTTGTGTTGTAGCCACTCTAATCAGCTTAATCAATGTTCGGTTAAGTTGCTCCACTGCTCCGTTTGCCTGAGGGTGATAGGCAGTTGTCCATTCACTTGTGATTTCCAATAATTTTGCCATTTCTTGAAACAGTCCACTTTCAAACTGGGGCCCTTTATCTGTTATGATCATCTCCATCAGTCCCAGTCTCAATATCCATTCTTTTAAAACTAGCTCAGCTGTGGTTTCTGCTGTGGTGTTCTGCATCAGGACCATCCTTGCGTATTTGGTGAAGTTGTCCACCATAACTAGTAGGTACTGATAACCTTCTGTGTCTTTTGATAGCATTTCGAGATCTATGTGAACTATTTCATTAGGTTGCGTCGCAATGATTTTCTCTAGTGGTGCTCATTGTGTTGGGAAATGCTGTTTATTGTTTAGGAGGCATGTCGTGCATTTGTTAATGATGTCTTCCATGACTTTCCTGATGGCTGTTGCTATGAAACGAGTGTTAAATGTTTTCTCTGTCTGTGTTATTCCCAAATGGCCCTTCTCGTGGATCTTACATATTAGTTCCCTCTTGAAGTAATCTGGTATCGCGATTTGGTTGTTTCCAGCTTCGACATATAGCAGTCCATTTTTGTTGATCTTCCACTTGTAATGTTCGCGGCTCTTTGATCTTCTTCATGATTTTGCTTAGGACTATATTGTCTTTTTGTTTGTCCACTATCTCTTATCAGTATCGGTAGCACTGCTTGACCCTTTTTGTCAACATTTATTTCTGGTAGCCCCTCGTATTCAGTGTGCGGCAGGAACTGAAATTGTTTCTTTTCTCCATCTGTCTTTGTTGCATCTCTTTGGTACTCTGGGAGTGATGTCCAGAAATCCGCGTTGTTGTGTAATGTGCCCTTTCTGTGTTCAATCGTAAGTGTGAATTCATTTAGATACTTGATCCACTGAGACACTATTCCGGATTTGTCTCCCGAAAACTTTTTCAACCAGGACAGACCACTGTTATCTGTTCATACTCTAAACTCCCTTCCTATGAGGAAGTGTTGAAACTTTTTGATGCTTTCAATCAGCGTGAGCATTTCGACTTTAGTGGAGCCATAGTTCTTTTTGCTGGCCTGCAACTTGCAACTGAAGAACTGGATGGGCACTTCTTTTCCATTTCTCATTTGGCCCAATGTTGCTTTAATTGCCATCTTACTTGCATCGCAATCTAATATAAACTTTTTGTTATAGTCAGGTGTATTGAGGGAAGGTAATTTCGCGAGCTCTTCCTTGATGTTGTCAAGTTCTTCCTGTTTTTTCCATGTCCATACAAATGGAACTGCCTTCCTCATCAATCGAGTCATTTTTGCCATTTTTCCAGCTATGTTTGGGATGAAGGTTCCGTAGTAATTGAAAAATCCCATGATTCTCTATCTTCCAGATCATCTCTCGGGCATTGTCCTTCATGCAGATCCTCCCTTTTTCTATCATTCTTCCAAGGAACACTATCTTTTCCTTGAGGATGTCGCATTTATTTCCATTGATCCGGAGTCCCGCATTTTCCAAGATTGTCAGTGTTGTTTCCCATTTTTCCAGATGTTCTTGGACTGTATCGCTTGTGACTATGATGTCATCTATATAGGCGTCGATTCCTTCTTCCATTCGATGTGTCTTGTTCTTAAGTACCTTCGTTATGTATCTCTGGAATGTTGCTGGCACTTTGTAGAGTCCTAACACCATATAAATCCATTCATACACTCCGTATGCAGTTATGAATGCTGTCTTCTCTATGTCCTCCTCCTCCATTTTCACTTGCCAATAGGCCTTACATAAATCTAGAGTTGTGAAATATTTATGTTTACTGGCTTCATAGAGCATGTCTTCTATTCATGGTAATGGGTATGAATCTTTCTTTGTCACTTCATTGAGTTTGTGGAAATAAATGCATAGTTGGTACTTGTTTTCCTGCTTTATGAACATAGTAGGTGCTGTGTATAGGCTTTCACTCGTCCAGATGATCTTATTGTCGATTAATTCTTCTAGTATCCGATTGTATTCTTCCTTTAGCTGCTCAGGAACTCTTCTGACCGGCAGCTTGATCAGTTTGTCCATTGTTGTGATGATTTTGTGTTTTTTGCCTACTGCCTGACCAACACTTATCTCTCTGTAGTTTAATGTACATTTATGCTTTTCTAGAAGTGATCTTAATTGCATGATGTCTCGTTCTTCTAGATGTTGATTGTCTTCATCATTTATCTCTGGTATCCTGTGTGTATCTTCCTCTTCTGCTTTCGTCCCAATGCCCTCGAATCAGCTTTTGGGAGTACTCACGACTTTGATGGTGTTCATCCACTCGCCCTTGAATCGGCCATGTGGAGTACTATCAGCTTTCCTTTGCAAGTACTTGAGTCAACCATGCAAATTACTTGCTCCATCATTGTCTTCCATTGCCTTCCAAATGAGTCTGATGTTAGTTCTGATGTATTTTTGTATATTCTTATCTGGGATGTTTTCAGATTCACATTCCGGTTCATAGCATTAAGTATTGGTACCTTTCCTTTTCCGTTTTTTATCGTACAAATGCTAGATGGCATCAAGACTCGTTTGGTGTTAATGCCTTTATTGCTGTATAGCATTATGTCAGCTGTGATATTTTCTTCTGCCTCAATTGTGTGCATTTTCCACTGATGCAGCTGTAGATGGATGTCTTCTTGCATTTGAAATGTGATTGTTCTCTGTTTTTCCTGTTCCTCTTTGATTTCCATTTCCTCTTCTTTTACCTTTATTGTCTTGTTTGCATAGTTAATGACACAACCGTTTTTTTCAGAAAATCATTTCCTAGTATAACTTCGTATGGTAATGCGTTGTTGTGTGTGTCCACCACCACCAAAGGTTGTTAGAACATCATGTTCGCAATTCTCATTTGTGCAACGTTTATCATTCCCTTCGTGTCGATATAATCCCCTGACGCATTAATTAGTCTCTTGTTACAATTTTTCATGTCTTCTCATTGGAATCCCAATTTCGTAGTGCACTCATCAGTAATTATAGATGTTGCTGCTCTGGTATCGATTGTTGCTTTTGTCATCACTCCGTTAATAGCTATTGTTATTGTATTCATCATGTCGAGGTTTGTTAGGATCATTATTGCTGCACGGTTGTTATGAGTTGTCGCTCTACTTAGTTTTCCGACTCCTTGTCAGTTGACGTTGCTTCGTCCATTTCGTCTTCCATTTGTAGTACGTCCTCTTCATCATAGTATGCTTCTTCATCACCAATGACGTTTATCTGCTTTGGGAAGTCCGGTTTTTTGTGTCCTTTCTGTCCGCAACCATAGCATTTAACGTCCTTTTCTTTTAATTTCCTCATTTTGCCATCCTTTCCCTTTACTTTTAATAATTTCTCTTCTTTCACTTCAGAGTAGTTTTTATTGGGGGTGTGCGACTTGAATTTGCTCTTCCATGTTGGTGCGTCTCTTTATCATGTGGCTTTCTCATATATCCGAGCATTATTCTCAATAGTGGCTTGTATATTGACAGACTTTCTGATCATTCTTTCTAGTTTGTCATCAAAGTCGCATTTAACTTCGAATTGTGTTTTGATGGTTTCTGGCATACATTTGCAGATATGCAAGAATAAGTCATATTTCGAATAGGTATTTCCCCTAGAACTAAGCATCAAGAGCCACTCAACTTGTTGCATGTAGTTTCAGATATCATCAGTTTTTCTCATTTTTGTTGTGTTCAAGATGATTTGGTACTGGTTCTTGAAACTTTCATTTTCGTAGTAGTTAATGAAGTCTCCTATTAGTAGTTGATAGTCACTTTTTGTTTCTGCATCCAATAACAAATAGTGTTGAGATGCTGCTCCAGTTAGGTATAGTGGGAGTCTCACTGCTGCTGCTTGTTGGCTCACTTTCCTTTCCGCCATTGTTAATTCGAACATTTGAAGCCACTCTGCGAATGTGGGATTATAACCGTCTACTTTCCCATTAACTTTGGGTAGTGTTGCTTTGCATGGAATTGTATCGTTGGCTGTTAATTGCAGTAGAATCGAATTCTCATATTTCGGTTTTCTATGATTGGTTCGTATGTCCTCCTCCTGCAGTTGTGTGGTCACTGCTTTCTTGATTTCATTTATTATTTTTTGTTTTTCAACGTCAGAATCTTTGTCTGATTCTTTGAATGCTACTTCCTTTCGGATCGGCCTATGTGGTGCCTGTAGTTCGCTGTCTTTTCTGGCTTGGAATTCGATTTCGTGAGATTGCATGTCGTTTCTATTCTCTTCTTCTGTTAAGAGTAGCAGTCTCAATTTGTCTTTGAGTTGTTCTAAATCTTCTGCCTGTAGGTCGTTGTCTTCAATTAACTGTCTGTTTGTTCTTTCTAGTTCCTGGTTTTTTTCTTGCCATCACTGGTTTTCTTCTAGAAACCTTTTGTTGGACTCCGACAGTTGGTGAGTCAAAATTTTAATTTCGTTTTGAAATAACTGATTTTGTTCTTCTAATCACATTTCCATGTTTGCTCTGATTTCGCTCAATATCAATTCATTTTGGCTTTCCATTTCTTTGACCTTCTTGGTCAATTGTTCTACTTGCTGCCTTAAAGTTTCCTCATTCTCTTAACTCTTTCTTAACAACACCATTATATCTAGTGGGTTTGTGTCTATGGGGTTCGTCTCTGGGGGTGAACTAAATGATTGTAGTTCTGTATCTGTGGCGTCTGTTGCTGAATTTTCACCAAAGTATGGCAATGATTGAATGGTCCTGGGGGTGACTGCTTTTGTTGCAGTTTTCTTTGCGCATCCTTTCCTGGTTTTTGTCATTTTTCTTCTGGCTTGTAGTGGCTTTCTCATCTCCAGGTTGCAATTCCAGGATATCTGTGAAGTGCATTTGTTTGGTTCGGGGTATCTCTCTTCCTCTCATTAGTAGTTGGTTTGTGTAAACAGCTCGTTGCTTTCATACTTTCACTCATAGCTTATGATGTCACTTTGTGGGTGGTTTAATTGAATGTTTCTTCTGTTGGTTTGCTGTTCTTGGCTGTCACGGTCGCCATGTAATATCCTCTACCAGGCTTTATCACTGTTACCTTGTAACATTGACTGTGTTATTGCGGGTAAGGATTTACTTATTGTTACTGCTTGACTAGTTTCTTCTATTACGTTATGT
>CABFPE010001144.1:83495-102941 GCA_900660155.1 Hofstenia miamia | reverse complement strand
CTCCTGGGGATCTTTTGATCTTTCCAGTCCGAATTGTGGTTCTTTAAGTTATGTATACGGCTACGCATAAGGAAATAATAAATCTCTCGTTAGTAGTTCAACACATACTTGCACCTATAAGATCTAACACTGTGATGATACCATGCCGTTGGCTAGCACGAATATCTGGCAATTACAGATTATTTAATAGTTAGCTGAGAGATAACAATGAAAATGAGAAGTATTGAGATAGAAATTAAACAAGTGAGACAGATAGGGTAGCACCAGTCAATAGGTTAAGCACTTTACTTCTGGAAGCTCCGCTTCGGCTGGAAGCCATAGGAATTGGTCATCTCGGTCCTTACCTAAAAGTAGTTCTGTTACTTGGATGAATTACCAATGTTACATCTGTAAATGTTATAAGTTCTAATCTAAGCTGTTTCTTGGAATCGTGGCTGTACTGAACACTAATTAAACCTTCTGCAGAGTCAATCGAGTTTCTAGCTAATTCGTACCAGCCACTGATTCTACAATATTATTATTATTTCAGATCCAAATTAGTGACCAATAAATGACTGATAAAGTGACTGAACATGTATTAATTTATAAACATATATTTCAGTAATGGCTACATGTAATATTAATTAAGCAGCTAGTAACAAGTCTGGTTGCAAACAAACAAAACACTTTTACAAAATAGATTCTAACTTGAATTGTGTTGTGTCTTGAGTATGCACTGAGCTAGGGTACACATAAACTGTATCAATGAGCTGAAATGTGGAACTTAACCAAATGGATCATCAAAGGATTGGTGAAACTGGATGTGGAGATCAGCTCCAGACAGAGGCCCATTATTGATCTTTAGAGAGATTGCTGCATGGCTTCATCACCTAAATAGTGAACATTTAAATCTAGTTACATTGTGTTAACAGAAACAAAAGCTAAAGCAGTATCTAGTTAAGTAAATCCCTACCAACAAAACTGTGACTAATGTTATACAGTAACAAAGGATGAACAGTAATGATGCCTGGTAGAGGATGTTACATGGCAACCATGACAGCCAAGAACAGCAACTTTTGGAAAAGAAACATTCAGTGGAACAATCCACATACTACAATAAGATCTACAAGTGAAAGTGGAAGTTAAGCAACAAGACAATTACATAAAAAACAAACTAGTTAACAGAGAGAACTACCCAAAACCAAACCAAAGCACTTCAACAGGATCCTGGAATCATGATCAAGAAGGAGTACCACTCCAAACCAAAAAGAAACTATGGCAAAAGGTAAGAAAGGCAGTGCAAAGAAAACAGCACCCAGGGCAGTAACCCCTAGAACAACATGATCACCATCATACTCTGGTGAAAATTCATCTCCCAAAACAGAACTACAGTCTTTCAATTCACCCCCAGAAATGTGCCCACAGGAAATAGTTGACATGTTGAGAAAGAACCAGGAAAAACAAAGCACTTTTAAAAAATGAAATTGAACAGCTAACAAGCAAAGTCAAACAGATGGAACAACAAAACAAAACCATTTTGAGTGAAATCAATTTAAACATGGAGATGCAACTAAACAAACAAAGCAAATTATTCCTCACACATCAACTATCAGAGTCCAACAAAAGATTCTTAGAACAGAATCAACAATGGCAGGAAAAAAATCAGCAACTGGAAAGGACAAATAAACAGTTAATAGAGGATAACGATCTACAAGCAGGAGAATTGGAGCAACTGAAAGACAAATTAAGACTACTACCATTGACAGAAGAAGAGAACAGGGGTAACATGCAAACCCACGAAATAGAATTTCATTCAAGGAAAGAGAGTGAGTTGCAAGCATCACACATACCAGCTTCTAAAGAGGTGATATATGAAGAATCAGACAAAGACTAAGATGGTGAGAAACAAAAATCATAAATGAAATCACAAAGGCAGTGACTACGCAACTACAAGAGGAAGACACAATGAAGAACCATAAAAAACCCAAATACCAAAATTTAATTTTACCTCAACTGGCAACTAATGACATGATACCTTGCAAGGTGACATTACCCAAGTTTAATGAAAGGGTAGATGGTTACAACCCGACATTTGCTGAATGGCTACAAATGTTCAAATTAACAAGTTGAATGACTACTAATGCTGAGTTCAAGAGAAAATAGATATTCTAAATATGATCTGTTCTGGCATATCTGCAAAGTGATGCCTGAAAGCATTAGGACACAGTTTGAAATAAAATGCGACATAGACAACAAACTAGAAAGAATGATCCAAAAGGCAGAAGATATACAAGCAACCATTTAGAAAAACACACAAATATATGAAAAGGCTGCATGGCACAGAGAAGGACCAACATGGAGAAACAACCTCAAACCACACATCCCAAACAAAACTTATAATAAAACAAAACCAGAAAAAATCATAAAGGTAAAATTAAAAGATGGAAAGACCAGAAAGGTAAGAGAGAAAGGTGTCAAGTGTTATGGCTGTGGACAGAAGGGCCACAAAAAACCAGACTGCACAAAACAAATAAATGTAATTGGAGACAAAGAAGCCTACTATGACGAAGTAGATGTACTGCAAACAGAGGACGAAATGGACAAAGCATTGCCAACCAATGAGGAGTTGGAAAACTAGTCAGAGCACCAACTCATAAAAATCATGCATCAATAATGATCCTGATGAATCTTGATACAATAAATACCATAATGACAGCAATCAATGGAGTACTGACTAAAGCAACAATCAATACTGGAGCAGGAACATTGATAATCACAAATGATAGTGCTACAAAGCTAGGGTTTAAATGGGAAGATTTGAACAGTTGCAATAAGAGACTAATTAACACATCAGGAGAGTATATCAATACAAAGGGAATGATAAATGCAGTGCAGATGAGAATTGCTAACACAACATTTGAGCATTCCTTGTTGGTGGTGGACACACATAACAATTTGTTGTCATATGAAGTCATCTTAGGTGACAATTTTTTACAAAAAATGGATGTGCCATTAACTACGCCAATAGAACTATAAAGGTGAGAGAGGAAGAAATGGAAATTGAAGAAGAGCAAGGGAAACAGAAAACAATCAGATTTGAACTACAGGAAGATATCCATTTACAACAATAAGATCATACACCCAAGTGAGAGCTCATACACAGCACCAACTGTATTTGTGAAGCAATGAGACAAGTATCACCTATGCATAGATTTTCATAAATTAAATGAGGTGACAAAAAAGGATTCATATCCCCTACCACGGATAGAGAACATGCTTTATGAGGCCAGCAAGCATAAATATTTCACAACATTAGACCTATGCAAAGCCTACTGGCAAGTAAAGATGGAAGAAGATGATATCAAGAAGACAGCATTCATAACTCCCTATGGGCTATACGAGTTGATATACACAGCGTTTGGACTGTGTAATGCACCAGCAACCTTCCAGAGATATATCACAAAAGTGTTAAAAAAAACAAGACACACAGAATGGAGGAAGGGGTCAACACCAATATAGATGACATCATAGTAACTAGTGATACAATCCAAGAACATCTGAAAAAATTAGAGAGAATGTTAACAATACTGGAGAATGCAGGACTTTGTATTAATGGTAACAAATGTGATATTCACAAAGAGAAGACAGTATTTTTGGGAACCACTATAGAAAAAGGCAGGATATGCATGAAAGACAATGCTAGAGAAATAATCCATAAAATTGAAAAGCCCAATAACAAGAAAAACATACAAAGGATAGTGAGATTCTTCAACTATTACAGCACTTTCATTCCAAACATAGCCAGCAAGACAGTGAAGATGACCAGATTAATGAGGAAATCAGTACTGTTGGTATGGACCTGGCAGGAGCAGGAAGAATTAGATAACATCAAAGAAGAACTGGTGAAACTGCCATCCCTTAACACACCAGACTACAACTAACAGTTTATACTAGATTGTGACATGAGTAAAGTAGCAATTGGGGCCATGTTGGGACAAATAAAAAACGGAAAGGAGGTCCCCATTAAATTTTTCAGTTGTAAGTTGAGAGCAAGTGAGGAAAATTACAGATCTACCAAAGTGGAAATGCTGGCACTGATCAAAAGTATTAAAAAATTTCGACACTTGCTGATTGGCAGAGAATTCAGGGTATGCACAGGCAACATCAGACTGGAATTGTTGAAGAAGTTTTCTGGAGACAAGTCCAGAATAGTGTCACAATGGATCAAATACTTGAATGAATTCACATTCACAATTGAGCATAGGAAAGGCACCCTACATAATAATGCAGACTTCTGGACATTGCTACTGGAATATCAGAGAGATGCAATAAAAATAGATGGAGAGAAAAACAAGTTCCAATTTTTGCCACACACTGAATATAAGGGATTGCCAGATATAAATGTGTACAAAAAAGGTCAAGCAGTGCTACTGATACTGATGAGGGAGGAAATATCCAAAAAAGAGATAGTGGAGAAACAAAGAGACGACATAATCCGCAGTGAGATCATAAAAAAGATAAAAGTACCTTGGAGAACATTATCAAAACTAATGGCGGGATACTATGAATGTTATAAGTGGAAGATCAACAAAAGCCAGCAACAACAGGATCATGATACCAGACTATTTCAAAAGAGAATTAATTAGGAAGATACTTGAGAAGGGCCACCTGTGAATCACACAGACAGAAAAAAACTTCAACACAAGGTTCATAACAACAGCTGTGACAAAAGTTACCAAAGACATAATCAATAAGTGCACAACAAGCCTTTTACACAAAAAACAACATTTTCCAATGCAAAGGGCACTACTGGAGAAAATCATTGCAACACAACCAAGCAAGATAGTCCACATAGATCTGGAAATGTTGTTGAAGGACGCAGAAGGCTATCAATATCTACTGGTGATGGTAGACAATTTTACAAAATATGCAAGGATGATTCCAATGAAGAATACCATGGCAGAAACCACAGCAGAGCTAGTATTAAAGGAATGGATCCTAAATCTCAGGCCAATGGAGACATTAATAATGGATAAGGGACCCTAATTTGAGAGTTGACTTTTCCAAGAAATGGCAAAATTCCTGGAAATTGCAAGTGAATGAACAACAGCTTACCACCCACAGGCCAATGGAGCAGTGGAGCAACTCAATCAAACATTAATCAAGTTAATTAGGGTGGCAACATCAAGGATAGGGGAAACAGATGGGGAGAAGTCATTTGAAATGATCAAATACTATTACAATATGTCAGTACATGCAATGACAGGAGTCTCACCATTCAAGGCAATGTTCAGAAGAGAAGCAGTGACCCCACTATTGATGCAATACACCCATTACAGTGGAAATTTGGATAATGAATATGTAAAACAACTGAAGAAGCAGATTACAGTAATTCACAAAATGATGTGCCATAACATAAAGAAATCAGCAGTGAGACAGCAGTGTAATTATAATAAAAAATTTATGGTCATGCACACAAAGTAGGAGACAAGGTATATGCATTCACACTGAACAAACTCACAGACACAAACCAAGTCTGGAAATTAAAAATGGTATGGTCCAGCCCCCACATGATAACACAGACACTACCAAATAATGAATACATGCTAGACAATAATAGACTGTTACATTTTCAAAACGTAAAGAGAGCAATGGCAGACATTGAAGAGACAAAGATAGATGAGAACGCTGAATTCAAAATATGCTGAATTAACAGCAATGAAATTATATACAATATGTATGATTTAGATAGCTACATGAAGAGGAATTCAATGATGAATTCACAGTGGACATTGGAGATGAGAGTATGAGAGAGAGAGTGCTGCCCCAAAGGACGGCAAGAAATAAATCTATATATGACCCTGAAATATGGGATTTAAATTTACTAACTGAATTTAGGAATCTAGAAGAGAATGATGTACCCACCATTGAAGAAGAGAGTGCACAGGAATCAACAACCAGAGGAACTCTCAACCACAAACAGGAGAAGGAGAGTTTTCAGAAGTTCTCAAACCAGATGTTGACTCCAGGGCAGAAGGGATGAGAACAAAGAACCAATGAACTGACGACATAGAGTGAGAAGGCATCCTAGTAGTCCCCAGGGCCAAATCAAGGGCAGGAGACCAACAGACAAAAAGCCTCTCCCACCAGGGATCTGCACTGCCAATTCAAAGGCACACAGAAAACTAGTGCTCAGCAGCCCAACTTTCCTTCTGAGAGTCCATGACGCTGATTCAAAGGTGGTGAGACACTAGGAGTTGCAGAGGAAGGTGTAAGTGGTGGAAGAACCATGGAGATAAGAAAGCAATTCAATGTTGATGTTATCCCCACAGGAACTGCAACTGGTCAAGTGCTGATAGGAGTAACTGTGAACCAATTCAATGGTGAATCTGTGGAAACTACCAGAACAGATTCACAGCCCATGGACTGTGAATCAAGCACCAGCAGAATACCATTATGGATGAGTCAGCTACATGCCTCCTCAGATACCACCTCAGAGAGAACAGTATGATCTAAAGAGAGAGAAAAACGAATGTCTAAAATCAATGGAGAAATGCTACACCCATACTTTATTGGAACATCAAAAATGCGTTACAATGCATTTGCAAAACTATCCATGGAAAGGTCGTGAAAACTGAAGGAAAACACCTACTGATAGTACTTGACGCCAACAATAGACCAAAAGTAAATGTAATCATAAGCTACCCACAAGAGATGAAAGAAATGCTGGAAAGACCATACATGTGAAGTACAGTACACATCGTGTTCAATGAAGACTTCACATTGGAAACAACACAAGCTATAATGGCCTACAAGGACCAAATAGCAGAAATTCCAGAAATAAATATGGACGAAGAAAATTTAAAAATTATACATGTTTTGAAAGAAAAGGAATACACCAAAAATTTGGAGAAGAATATTGATCAAACATTGTGAATGGCAAAATTTGCTGAAGGGCTTGCACAAATGTACAAAGGAAAAATCACAGATCCATCAGAGTTTTTATTGATGAAAATATTTATGGAAAACCTTCTACCAAATAATACTATTAAAAATTGCTATGCTTAATGTCTAATTGATGAACCCATTATTCTACAATAATATATTAAACACTTATTTTTTTAATTCTCCTTTTTTACCACAATAAAATAATTTGATGAGCTCTCATTTTGTCCTTGTAGTTGAAGTAGGAGTAATTAAAATTTCATTGAAAAATGTTTCTTACAGCATTTAATTTTGATGAGTTCTGACTTGGAGGAATTGAAATCGAGGAGATGATATACAAGCATTAAAACATGTACTTGGAATGTTAAAAACTTGAATGAGTTTGCAAAACTTGACTGAATAACTAAGAATAGAAAATCCTGCAAAAATTATATTATTTCAAATTTTGGTTATTTTTTAGATTATGAATTTCAGAATCATTTTAAAATAATGTAGAATCATGGGGTGCTTCTAGCAGCTCAAGTAGTACAAAGGTTGCAGAAGATTACCATTGCCAAGAGCAACCCACTTTCTAGCAAACAAATGAAGATTGGTAATTCGCCAATTTCATTGTAGAAAAAAGTAATTCCAAGATGGTTAAGTTAGTGACCAATTCATATGGCATCACGCCAAAGCCAAGC
Organism: Hofstenia miamia; assembly: GCA_900660155.1. Taxonomy (NCBI): domain Eukaryota; kingdom Metazoa; phylum Xenacoelomorpha; order Acoela; family Hofsteniidae; genus Hofstenia; species Hofstenia miamia. Next base: position 95,337 of record CABFPE010001144.1, on the reverse strand, counting down.
CTTTAGAATCCATCCTTACAAATCCAAGGTGCTAATAGTGTGTCTCTAGTTTTAATTTCTAGCTCAATACAAATAATTTATCTTTGGGTTTATCTACTCAGCTCATGTAATATAGATAGTAATAAACATGTAGTTACCACGTATTTGTGTTTGCCAACAGTATAGTATATTCAAGATGTGTTCTAATTTGTGCATGTTTGATTGATAGGTAGAAGTTCTTTTATTGCCTATGCCTATACCTAGCCTAAAGCGACCACAATATAGGCCCACACAAAAACTTTTGGGCTTCTTCAATCATCTCTTTCACCAATATGTCATCCCATGATGAAACTTCTGCATAGCAGGGCCGCCTGGTGACTTGCATTAATGCCTCCTGTTGAGTGACAGTTTCACTGTGTATTTGGAAGTATTTGAGATCTGGTAGCCTTGAACTAATAGGACAGTTACTTCACAACATGTTTAACCTCTGAGTGAAGATATCATAGAAATGCTCATAGAGACAGAGGCCCTTGAGGGCGATGAGGAGTGTCATCAATGCGTTGGTATCCAAGGTGTGCATATCTTCTGCACTAATTTTGGTATCAGTTAGCATGGTCAACAAAGAGTGAGCAATACTTGTTTACTTGTTGCAGCGTCATTTCTTCAGGGTCTGTTATGCCAGCATGCAGCATGGTAATGATCTCAATATGCTTGGTCATCATAACAGCAGGTTATTGTCTCAGCTTTGTTAGAATTTTCTCTAGTTGAGTAGAGATCAGCTAGCCCTTCTGAAAAATATCCTTGATGGTTAATTTTCCATTGATGTATACATGTTCAGGGTTGCCACCTTCTAACAATGCATCACAGGTATCCTTTTACTCCCTAGTCTGCATAGATCTGTTTACTTCAGAGGTGGTAGAGACGTAATTAATGCAATCTGACAGATGGGCTGAGACATTTTCTTTCCCAGGCGCACTCTCCATCAAACAAGGTGGTGGGATGCAGAGAAGGTTATTCTTATTGACGTTGTTTTCCAACTGGGTAAAGCTGGACTTGTTCCAAAGGGAAGCTGTTCCAATTGTAATGGGGTAGTTAATCTTGGCATCCTTGATGGAATCCCAAAAAGCACTGCAGAGTCCGTGGCTCTGTAAATTTTCAATCTGAGCAGTAGAAAGACAAAGCCAGGCAGTAGTGCATTCTATATCCAGGATGAGTTGTTGCCCTGGCAATAGTAGAAGCAAGAACTCTTCTTTGGTTAGCATTTACATGAGGCACCACTTCATGAGGCCAAGGATGTCATTGTCACTGTTGGGCTCAACAATGTGATCAACTATAGTTGGCTTCTCCACAAATTCGTCTGTGTGGTGCTCAATAGTTAAGATCCATTCATTATTGGTAAGAGACCAGGCAGGCATGAACATAGGTGAGACTGTGACCCCTGAAATCTTTTCTAGGTTAACAGCTTTGATGAGGGCTTTCGTCACCAGTGATACCTCAATTGCTGAGGAGGATAGGAGCTCTTCCTCATGGTAAAATTGTTTGGGCGTTTTCATCATCTGCCTTTAGGATGACTTCACCATCCTTGGTAGCCTGTTGCTGGGTTTGTGTAAGCTTACTGTACCCACACTCAGGATAATTGAGCTGTTCCAGGTTGAATAAGATCTCTGTGTGGTTCAAGACATCATAGTGACCAACCAATTCAATGAACTGTTTAGTGGAGCCATATTCACAGAGCATGAGTCAACTTGTACACAGAGGAGCATACTCAGAGTTTAGAGAAGGAAACTTTGTCTCAGTGGTTGCTCCCCACATGTACTTTTTGAGAGTATCTGAAAAGATATTTAACTCAGAAAACGCGACTCCTAATCAGTTGATGATCATCTGTGGTGGGAGGTGACCAAGGGGTACACTGGATCTGATGAGACAAGCACAGAATTTCTTAAAACTTTCTACTGCTTTCTTATTCTTCCCAGGTGAGGCAGGCATTGAGTAAGAGTGGAGCAACCAATTCTTAACCTTCCAGGCTGCAGGGCCAATAGCATGTTCATGGGAGTACTGTTTAGTGAGTTTTTCTCTGGTGGCTTTATCCAAAGACAGCTGAAGATGAAGATCAACAGTAAGGAAAGTGGTGAGAACCCACATGGCTCCATGTGACTGGATTGCTGGAGTGAATTTCTCTGAGAACATCTTTTCCAAGAAGTTCTGACGATCTTGTGTGTCATGGGACAGACGTAACTCTGCAAGTGTTCTCTCAACTGATATATGATACTGGGACATAGTGTAGAGTTGCTCGGGGAATTTTGTGCTTTTTATATCTTTTGATTTAAATTCACTGTATTTTGACGTCACTATGACATTTCAGATTATTTTCGAGATTAGTTTTGTTGCTACTAGTTTTGTGTCCCCTCGTCGGTGCTTTTGTTTTGCTCAAATTTAATTTACGAGGGAAAATTATTATGAGCATGTTAAACTACGTTGAATATCAATTATTGTAAACAAAGGCAGGTAAAACTGAATCTTTTTGTATATAAACTGAGAAAACTGTAGCAAATGTTCAATAGACTTTGTCTACTCTTAACTGCCGTCTTTACCATTTTATCTTTTATTTATTTATTATTTTAAATGATATCTATTGCTTAAGACTGGCAACAATTCGGGAGTGCTTTCATTAGCGCGGGGCGACAAGTTGCTTCTGGGGGTCTCTCAATTACCCAGTCCGAATTGTGGTTCATTAGGTTATGTATACAGTTACGCATAAGGAAATAATAGATCTCTCGTTTGTATTTCAACACGTACATGCACTTATAAGATCTAACACTGTGATGATACCATGCCGTGGGCTAGCATGAATATCTGGCAATTACAGATTATTTAATAGTTAGCTGAGAGATAACAATGAAAATGAGAGTTAAGTTTTTGAAGTGAGATAGAAATTAAACAAGTGAGACAAATAGGGTAGCACCAGTCAATAGGTTAAGCACTTTACTTCTGGACGTTCCGCTTTGGCTGGAAGCCACAGGAATTGGTCATCTTGGTTGTTACCTAAATTAGTTCTGTTAATTGGATGAATTACCAATGTTACATCTACATGTTATAAGTTCTACGTTAATCCCTGCTCCGGAATCGTGGCTGTTCTGTAAACGCTATCTAAACCTTTTGTGGAGTCAATTAAGTTTCTAGTTAAGTTTTCCTACCAGCCACTGATTCTACAATAGGGCTCCAAATGTTAAAAGTAGGCCATTGTGTCTCTGGGCTGTAATTTGCTTTCAGATTTGTCCACACCTCATCAATTTCTTGCAGGGTGGTGGCACTTTGTGAAAATGCAAAGCTGACATGAAGATCTGAGACATCAGAGCAAAGGCCAGGCCAGCTAATGTTGATTGACTCAAGCAATTGAGCCTGGATGCATGTATTGATTATCAGATGAGTATCAACTGTGAGACAGTGTGTCAGAATTTTCTTGCACAAGAGCAGATCAGTGTAAATGATCTTAGTAGCTGAGATTATATGAGTATTATACATATGAGTGGCCTGATAATAGCTGTTGTACAGAACAGTGAAATTCTCCATGTGAAAGTGTAGACTTTCAACTTCATCTGAGATGGTATCCTTGTATTCTTCTTTTAAAAACATAATGAGGCATACCTTCTCCACTTTGGTGAGTCAATAGGGCAATTTCAATCTTTTCCATAATTTGGGGGTAGTTTACCTCATTGACATGAAAAAAGTAGACTACTAGTAAGTTGTCAAAATCAATGTTAACACATTCAAACTTCTTTATCTTTTCTTTACTATTTAGAAACTGGCACAGATGTGACAGGTTGAAGGCCTCATTGAACATAGTGTGCACAGTACTTCTCCAATAGGGCTGCACCATGCCAGCTAACATCCTAGAATCATAACAAATGATTGCATTGATCAGAGATCTACACTCTGCATTGATGACAAAAGGAATCAAGTTGACTGAACAAGTTAGATCCTTTGTGTTAAATGTCCATCACAGCAAATTCTTTGTTTCTTCTGATATGTTATCTTTGACTAAATGGACCACTTTCTGAGTAGCAATGAAATATGGATGTAGGATCTCATCACCAACCTTAGATGTTTTGGCCTTATTGTGACATAATCCATCAACTATCATGTGTGGTCAAGATGAGAGAAAGGATGAATGAAACAAAGACTAAAAATATTTATAATGATTATAATGATTAAAATGTAAACACATGATAGGATTGATTATTACATTTTGTAAAACATTTTGTGCAATTAGATTTAAAATTATGCTCAACAGTATTTGACAAAATGATAGATGGTCAAACAGCATAGTCAAATTAATGCTGACGTTGCGTAATCATAGCAGAAATATTAAATGAGGGAAAACTGTAAACAAGAAGCGATTAACAGGTACTAGTCGAGTATTTAGTTGTTTATTACCAAGTGCTATAAATATGCTTGAAGTGATGTAATTATTGATGAACAAATTTACGTTGGATTTACTTTTCTCTTGTCAGGTTATTTTATATTATAATGGAAAGCTAAACGTTTACGAGCTGGGGTAATTGTATGGTGGTTCCCACATCCAGTTAAAGGTATGCTGGAGCAGCCTCCTAATAGCTATTCCACAGTGGGGAGGGCGACAGCTGTAGTTACCTTTTGTGCTCTTAGGTTATGAATAGGTGTAGGAGTTTTTTACTGTTATAGCTTTCCTACTTGTTGTTGCTTGCCTGTTATGATGATTGCAATTATTATGTTTTACATGTTAACTTCCCTATCAAGGAACTTCAGTCAGCTATCATGTTATCTTACAATCAGTGATTTAATATTACTTATATTTACATTGTTACTTAAGTCATATCTCTACATTCTATTACATATAGATTATTTAATGGTCACAACAATTTGCTCATTGTTTCTTATGGTAGACCCTCAGCCAACTCATGTCTATATTTTTCTGCAGGCAGCATTGATTGTTTACATGTATCAAGGGCTATTATGTATTTCTATATATGTGGGGTTATTACATGTAAGGCTCAATAATAAGTTACTCAAGCATCCTGGTTGCATTAACTGGTTCCTTGTAGATATTCATAATAACAAAAACAATCAATGCACTAAATTCTTAAGTAGTTGCAAATACCATCACACTGAGTTTGCTATCCACATACCAATTCCTTTGATGGTTTCTACTTTGAAAAGGCAGCTCCATTTGTAGATGCAGTGGATCAAAGTGTTTCTGGAAATGCAATTCAACCTTTGAGTGTTGTTCCTGTCTTCCATTTTCTCTGCTTTATCTAAATAAGTTGGAGTTAGTTATGCAGTTATAAAAGCTAATGCATATTAAGTTAAGTTAATAAACCAAAAACTTATGGTGAAGGAGAGAAGCAGAAGAATGTGGTTCTGCCTACTGTATTAACTAAGAAAAGTAATAGGTTTTCTCTAAATTATATACTAATGGTGGATTGGCATGATTCTACATGGCAACCATGACAGGTGCTTGAATAGCATGCATGAAGGAGAGACTGTACAGTGGAAATACAATTGGTGTAAATAGTTAACTAAAGAGTACAAAATGATATGAACAAGAAGTATTACCAATGAGTGAGTCAAGATAGTTGTTTCTTCCCGGTCAATGGAAGTAAGTAATACAAGTGAAGAGATGACAAGCAACAGTAACCTTAAGTACAAAAAAACTGGTAAAGGAAATCATTAAACAGTTGCCTCCAGTAATAATGGAAATGGTAAATTCACGAAAGAAACAGAGGACCAAACCTAAAACACAATGAACACCCCAAAATCAAATAACCCCAGCAAATGTTAATACATCCCCAGAAAGTCAAAATTCCCCTATGGAAATATTTTTGCAACCAGAGAAAGATACTGCAGAGGATACTTGGTGAGGTCTATGAATGAGAGATGAAATGATTAATTAAAATATTATGCACAGAGGCATTTACAAGGCAGGAAATTGATGAGATGTTGCAGCCTCAAAACCAAATAGTGGTAGACATTGAATGTATCACCTCAAAAATGATAATAAAACCTGAAACAGTACACAGCTTGATGAAAAATGGATTAACAGACACCTTTTGGGAGAACATTAAGAAATCCAAGAATAATTACCTGGCTACATTCAGGATGGTGATGACTGCAGATATGCAAGGGACATATAAAGCTATAGAAGAGAAAATGATGACAATGATTTTAAAACGTACGCCACTGCCAACAATCTTCATACCAATGTTATTACCAACATGGAGTTTGAAGGACAAAAAGCTGCCAGAGCAATGTGGCACAAAGAAAGTACATATGTCAACAATTGACAAGCAGCAGAAAAAATCGTCAATGATGAACAATACAGAATATCTAAAGAGATACTATTGAAAAATGATAATAAGGAGCAAATCTTCATCAAGGGACAAGTAACACCATATGATCTTTACAATGAGGGAGAACTGATATATAAGCAGATCCAAAAAGTCCAAAAAGAAATTGAGAAACGATCCACACAAACAGTAATACTGTTTTCAGGAATCAACAACAATGTGTGGGGAGAACTATGGAGCTCACAATATCAATATTACAATGTCATGTGAAGAGTAGAGATTATTACCATGGTGAGATTGGGGAAAAATGAACTGGATAACATCACTGAAGAAGAAGTAATAGAAAATATAAGTGCTTTCTATGACAAAGCATCAATATCAAAGTCATTAAGATTAATATATGAATTATTTTATCCAAACACAACAATTCACCCTGATCTAGCACATACGAGTAGAATTGATGCAATTATGACACTAATGATAGTGATAAAAGGTTTGAAACTATATCAGAAACATTATGAAATATTCAATGAGAAACTTAATGAACTGCAAAGCATGTGCACTATATCAAAGTCTCTCAAGAACCCGTCATTTCTCAGACACAAAAAGATGTTAACTACTGAAAAGGATGTTGTATTGAAAATTACTAAAGAAGAGTTGTATGAGAAAACTAGCTGGGAGATGAAAGAAGCAAATGATATTATCAAGAAGGCAGTAGAAATGGTACATGGAAAGAGAGTGGTCATCCTTAATTAGCTATGCTGGAGGGGGAGTGTGACATAATCCATCAACTATCATGTGTGGTCAAGATGAGAGGAAGGGATGACTGAAACAAAGACTAAAAATATTTATAATGATTATAATGATAAAATGTAAAACACATGATAGGATTGATTATTACATTTTGTAAAACATTTTGTGCAATTAGATTAAATTATGCTCAACAGTATTTGACAAAATGATAGATGGTAAACAGTGTAGTCAAATTAACACTGATTTTGTGTAATTGTAGCAGAAATATTAAACGAGGGAAAACTGTAAGCAAGAAATGATTAACAGATACTAGTGGAGTATTTAGTTGTTTATTACAAAGTGCTATAAATATGCTTGAAGTGATGTAATTATTGATGAGCAAATTTACATTGGATTTACTTTTCTCTTGTCAGGTTATTTTATATTTTAATGGAAAGCTAAACGTTTACAAGCTGGGGTAATTGTATGGTGGTTCCCACATCCAGTTAAAGGTATGCTGGAGCAGCCTCCTAATAGCTATTCCACAGTGGGGAGGGCGACAGCTGTAGTTACCTTTTGTGCTCTTAGGTTATGAATAGGTATAGGAGTTTTTACCATTATAGCTTTCCTACTTGTTGTTGCTTGCCTGTTATGATGATTGCAATTATTATGTTTTACATGTTAACTTCCCTATCAAGGAACTTCAGTCAGCTATCATGTTATCTAACAATCAGTGATTTAATATTACTTATATTTACATTGTTACTTAAGTCATATCTCTACATTCTATTACATATAGATTATTTAATGGTCACAACAATTTGCTCATTGTTTCTTACGGTAGACCCTCAGCCGACTCATGTCTATATTTTTCTGCAGGTGGCATTGATTGTTTACATGTATCAAGGGCTATTATGTATTTCTATATATGTAGGGTTATTACATGTAAGGCTCAATAATAAGCTACTCAAACATATCAGTTGCATTAACCCGTTCCTTGTACAAATTCATAATAACAAAGGCACTCTATGCTCCTCAGATTCACGCACAGAGAGTTGTCTCCATGCATAGTTGTCTGAGGTCCACTCCTGCACAGAGAGTTGTCTCCAAGTGTAGTTGTGGGAAGTCCACTCCTAAGGAGAGAGTTGTCTCCCCTTGTAGTCACAGCTGCTACAGGTGTCTTCTGCTGGGCATTCTTGTTTTCAAGAGGTGCCTTCATCTGATCATCTCAGTGTTGTTGATCACTTTGTTTTGTCTTGCAGATTGATTTGTCTTCATACTCAGTGTCATGTTGGGGGTTGGTTCTCAGTTCATATCATAGTTACTAAATAGAGATATAAGATTATGGTCCCATTCCTGGGTATTCAAATGGTCTAAATATCTCTGATCTCTAGCTTTTTGTTTAGGCAAAATACAAGTAGCTATAGTGTTGCTACTATTACAGAGGTTACTATTGTACTTGACCTGTGTAAGGTCATCTTCTTCACATTCAGTGAGATTATTGTAATACTTTATCTCATTCACGCCATCATTGACAAAAGAAAACTCATTATTATTATTGATGACTGTATTTTGTATATCTTTGACTGTTTGTCTAAGTTGCTGAAAATGGGCAACTTTACCATTTTCTAATAAATACTGGTGGTGTTCTAACACCTTGACTATTTTGAAAGGTCCTTGCCAGTTAGTGGCAAGTTTTCATACCTGGTTGGCATCAGTAACCTGACGTGGAAAATAAGCAAATACAGAATCTCCAATTTTATGGGGCTTGCCATACAGATTTTTATCAAAATTTCTTTTCTGGTGGATAACAGACTGATTGGTATTCCAGCAGATAGAGAGATTTACTTCCTGGAATTCTTTCAGCATTTGGTTGGCAGTAGTGAAATCAAGGATGGTCTCTAGTTCTTTCATGAGGGTAGACATTAAAGAGTTCTCAAACTGAGGACCATGGTCAGAGACCAAACACTCCATAGGCCTGAGCTTAAAAATCCAATCTTTCACAATGCTTTCACTGATAACTTCAGCAGTGGTGTTATCAAGAGGAATGAGACATGTGTATTTGGTAAAATGGTCTATCAAGACCAACAGATATTGAAATCCTTGCTCATCCCTTGAGAGTTTTTCAATGTCCATATGGACCACTTCATTTGTTCTTTTGGCGACCTGACTATGGAGCTCAGCTCTTTGCTCTGGAAAGTGTCTGGCTCCTTGAAGCAGGCATGCTTCACACTGATCAATTTCATCTTGTACTGTAGCTCTAATACTGATGGTAATGTAATGAGCATTGAATGTTCTTTCCATCTGGATAATCCCAAGGTGGCCACATTCATGGATCTTCTGGATGAGATCTTGCTCAAAGTACTCTGGGATCACCAGACAGTTATTCCAACTATTTGCATAGAGAAGTACAGCTTCAGTAAGCTTCTAATGATAATGTTGAAAGTATTGCTTAGCAAAGTCACTGATGGCACAGTCAGGGTGCTTGATCTTAAAAATGATTTCAGACAAAACTTTGTATTGTAATTGATGGGTGGCAATCTCCTTTTCAGAAATTTCCTCTTTCACCATAATGGAGAGAATCACTTTCCCATTCCAATCTGCATTGATATCAGGGAGGAGCTCATACTTGTAAGCAGGGATAAATCCAAATGGAGTCTTCTCACCCTGCAGCTTTTGCAGGTCTCTCTAGTATCTTGGCAGAGCAGTGAAATAGTCAGCATTGAGATGCAATCTCCCAGGGCAGTGAGTGATCATAAAAGAGAAGTCATTAAGGTATTCCAACCATCAGGAAGTATTTTTTCAGCCATGCTAGCACAGAGTTGTCAGTTCACACAACAAATTGGCGACCTAAAATGAAGAATCAAAATTTCTTTAGACTCTTGACAAGTGCCAGCATTTCTGATTTTGCAGCTCCATAGTTCAGCTCAGCATTGCAGAGCTTCCTGCTGAAATATTGTACAGGGCATTCCTGACTGTCAATCACTTGGCTGAGCACACCACTGATAGTGACTGAACTCATGTCACAGTTGACAATAAATTCTTTCATGTAATCTAGCATGTTCAGACTGGGGATCCATCTGAGCTCTTGCTTCACACTATCCAGCTCTTCTTGTTCAGCCCAAGTCCAGCAAAATTCAGTATTCTTTTGTAAGAGGTTAGAGATGTTCTTGGTTTGGTTGGCTAATTCAGAAATGAAGGAGTCATAATAGTTAAGAAAGCCCATCAGGCATTGGACGTCCTTACACAAGCATGGAGTTTCAATCTGATCTAGATGGTCTTTTGCATTGTTTTTAATAGATATCCTTCCAGGTTCAATTACCCTACCTAAAAAGGTAACTCAGGTTGAAATGAGTGAACACTTGTTTCTGTTTACCCAGAGTCCAGAGTTGTAGAGGATCTTCAAAGTGTGACCCAACTTGTCTATTTGATCAGAGAATGTGTGTCTGGCAATGAGGATATCGTCCATGTATGCAGTGATCCCACTTTTGAGAACATTAGCACCATTCTGTAGTACATGCATGACATAACACTGAAACATGGCCAGAACATTGCAGAGCCTGAAGGCCATGTACTTCCACTCAAAGAGGCTATAAGGCGTGATAAAAGCAGTTTTCAGAATGTCAGCAGGTTTCATCAGTATCTGCCAATAGGCTTTACAGAGATCCAAGCATGAAAATAATTTGTACTTGCTGGCATCATAGAGTAAATCCTTGATGCAATGTAGTGGATATGCATCCTTGACTGTAATATCATTTAGTCATTGGAAATCAATGCAGAGGCAGTACTTCTCTCCTTGGCAAATGAACACTGTAGGTGCAGCATACAGACTATTACTATTCTGTATGATCCCAATTTCAATAAGATCACTAAGGATCTTTTCATACTCCTTTCTGAGATTCTCAGGTACCCTCTGAACTGGCAACCAAATGGGGTGATCACTTCTTCATCTTGATTGTGTGTTGTTCCCCAACAGGTTTACCAACACTGATTGATCTGTAATTAAACACATTGTGATGTAGGCATAAGAGGGCAGAGAGCACATCATGTTCTTGTGGATGACATTAGTGCATAGCAACAAAGTTATCACCAAAACATCATGAGCAAAGTTTTTGGGAGGCAGTGCTCCAACTAATTTAAATGGTTGACAGACTTGACCAGGATGTTGGGAGTGCACACTTCAATGGAAGGTTCATCAATGATGATACCATCCCCATCTGCAATTAGGCGGATAACAACCCCACTCTGGGTATGGATGTGGGCAGACTGTCTTTCAGTGTCTGTCTTTCTCTGCACTACAGCAGAACTTGAAGAAGTTAAAGATTTTGTTGTAGGTTGACCCATCTTCAGGTCACCAGCATCTCTTTTGATGCATGTAGTGTTTTGTAGCATGTAAACAATGCTAATCACCTTCTTAATAATAGAGTTTAAATCATCTTCCAGATCACATTTAAGTTCAAGGCAGCTCCTAATACTAGAAGGAAATCCCTGACAAATGTAAGAGAAGAGATTGTGTCTTGAGTATTCTGGAGTTACTTTGCTGCAGTGAAATAGTCTATTGACTTGTGTGATGTAGGTTCTCACGTCATCTCTCTTCTTGAAGGAAAGATCACATAAGAGTGTCTTATATTGCTGCTTGATGTGAGGCACTTTGTAGTGGTCCTCAAAGTGACCAACACGTAACTGATAATTTGTCTTAACTTCCCTATTGAACATCATATACTGGTTGTATGCAAGGCCTTGAAGGAACATGGGAAATTGTGTGGTGGCAGTGTCCTGAGTGGTTTTATACTGCTTCATAGTTAACT
>CABFPE010001144.1:57543-73477 GCA_900660155.1 Hofstenia miamia | reverse complement strand
AACTGAGACTGTAGCAGGTATCCTTTTGATAGTGGTGACATCGTCAGCAAACTTAACCAGGAACGAAGGGGTTTTCAGGTCGGAAAAGTAAAGAATGAAAAGAAGAGGTCCAATTATTGAGCCTTGTGGAATTCCGCTGGTCACTGAGAAAGAAGCACTGGTACTTCCCGCATGAATTACCTTAAATGAGCGGTCTGTTAAATAGCTGGTGATCCACAAGACCAGACTCTCATGAATGCTAAGAGAGCGCAATTTCGCTATCAGCTTATGATGAGGCACAGTATCAAAGGCTTTGCTAAGATCGAACGCCTGTACTAAAACTGAATCTCCTTCATCAAGAATTTTGGTAATTTCATCAACAATGGAAATAAGAGCTGTGCATGTCGAACGCTTTTTGATGTAAGCGAATTGAGCTGTGTCAATGTGTTTCTGCAGGACATTCCGAAGAGTCAACAGCGCACATGATTCCAGACACTTGGCAGGAACGGATAATAGCGAAATGGGTCGCAAGTCTTCAATAGTAGGGTGAGACTTCTTGGGAACCGGAACTATCTTAGCAATTTTCAATGAGGAAGGAACACTAGAATCACCCCAGTGATTTTACACTGAATATTTATATAAATTTACTCAAAGTGTTATATGCATTAATTATAACGTATAAACATATTTTCATACTTATTGAACATATATATGGGACTCAACATAGGGCCTTTTATAATTGAAGCATGTAGTTCATGTTCATTTTATGCAAATTGATTCAAAACGAGAAATCGCCTTTCTTAGTTTCCGTTTGTATCTTTGCTTATTTAGTGTCGTTTAACGGATTCTTCATAAAGCAATGATCAAAAGTAGGATAATTTCACTTGTTTTGCACCTAACAGCATGTAGTTCATCTTCAAACAATTCTAAAGCAATCGATTTGACAAACATGATTGCTTAGTAGATTTAATGAAGTATCTCGTTTTGAAATTTAAATCTATTGGGCGCCGCAAGAAACTTTTTATGAAGGGGCACAAAAATTTTTGCACGTGTGATATTTTGAAACCTGTTTTTGTTGAAAAAATATTTTATTTCAAAGCAATTTCTTTTTGAGTAAACTTAATTATTTAATTTAAAGCGAACAATGAGATGAGATTTTATTTTCCAAGTATTTTGAATATCCGAAGTAATGTGCTAGAATCTTTGGTTTGTTATTTTCTGCCACTCAACTATTCCGAAAGCAATATCTACCACATCAGTAAGTAAGCACTTTATATCTGATATATTGCATTTCAAATGGAAGTTAATTCCAAAATAAAAGCTATTATTTTCCAGATAGTAATCAAAGATTTAACCTGGTTTCACCCTTTCGAGGCCATCACTGAAAATAGCATGCCCGGCAATTTCAAAATCTACTGTTACGTGGCCCAAAATTAAATGCTAAAGAAAACAAGATACAAAATCTTGTGAATTTATTCAGAACTTGGAAAAATGAATTGTAGGCTTTCACCAAACATGCATCTAAACTCGATTGAATAATCGCTATCTATTATAAGTAGTTGTGCCAATCTTTGAAACATCCAGTACACAAAGAATTATCACTGCATCCCGAACATTGATACCGAGTATCTTTTCTAATTGGGTTGGTAGCACAATTCCTGCATCTGAGTTGAGGATTCTGTCTGAATTGTTTGGGCGGAATCAATTCAGGAAAATGGGCTACAGATACTGGAAGTGGTCGTACTCCGGCTCTTTGAAATACCAATGACTAATCTCGAAACCTTCCCATGCTTTCAGAAAGTCCGTCCAAGAATTCGAGTTATTATTGATTGACAAATTCGCTGCATTCTTATGATGACGTTTTAAAACGTTTCAAGAATGAAGAGTGGACGTTTTAAAACGTTTCAGGGTCGAAAGGGTTTTAGGAATTAAAGTTGTTTTATAACGATCTAGAAAAAATTTTATTAACCAGAAATAACTTGCGTCTTTTATGTATTCTTAATAGTATAATTCACATGTGTACATCTATATACATTAGAATTGAAAAATTGATAAATGTATTTCCTTCATTAAAAATATGTCCCAATAAACTTAGCGCAATACTAAAATACATTTTAAATTTATTTAAATTCTAGTCAATTCAATCAACTCACCATGAAAGGGAAGGGGGCAGCTGCTTCCTCTTGCCCTCCGCTCACGGTGACTATGTGGGAAATCCACATATGTACAAATCGCCATGGCTAAGTTTTTTCTGTACAAAGCGCCATCTAAAATTTACTAAAAGTGCCATCTATAAGAATATATTTACATACACATTGTCTAAAACTGAAGTTTTATTGTAATGAAGTTGTTGCAAACTCATCAAAGAGGTATGAGAGAAATTTAAGGTGGGCTTCAATCATTCGAACAGGGACTATAATTCATGATTTATATTCTTATTGTGAAAATTTTCAAAACAAAAAAGAACGATGTAAATTTTCATAAAAATTCAATCAAATATTCTTTATATTTATATACAAAAACTTCCTTAGCAAAGCGTAAATATTATAATATACAGTTTAGTTAGTTTTTTAGATATTACTGTGGAGCCGTGGTGGCTCCGAAAAAGTTGGCCCAAGGATGAGATGCTTTGCTGTCAGAAAATGCCAATACTTGCAAGACATGTGCAAGGACTACCTTCGATAATTGGGTGCAATGTTTAAAATATATTAGTTATAATAATACGAGTAAGACACATTGAGTAATCGAAATTAATATATTTANGGAATTAAAGTTGTTTTATAACGATCTAGAAAAAATTTTATTAACCAGAAATAACTTGCGTCTTTTATGTATTCTTAATAGTATAATTCACATGTGTACATCTATATACATTAGAATTGAAAAATTGATAAATGTATTTCCTTCATTAAAAATATGTCCCAATAAACTTAGCGCAATACTAAAATACATTTTAAATTTATTTAAATTCTAGTCAATTCAATCAACTCACCATGAAAGGGAAGGGGGCAGCTGCTTCCTCTTGCCCTCCGCTCACGGTGACTATGTGGGAAATCCACATATGTACAAATCGCCATGGCTAAGTTTTTTCTGTACAAAGCGCCATCTAAAATTTACTAAAAGTGCCATCTATAAGAATATATTTACATACACATTGTCTAAAACTGAAGTTTTATTGTAATGAAGTTGTTGCAAACTCATCAAAGAGGTATGAGAGAAATTTAAGGTGGGCTTCAATCATTCGAACAGGGACTATAATTCATGATTTATATTCTTATTGTGAAAATTTTCAAAACAAAAAAGAACGATGTAAATTTTCATAAAAATTCAATCAAATATTCTTTATATTTATATACAAAAACTTCCTTAGCAAAGCGTAAATATTATAATATACAGTTTAGTTAGTTTTTTAGATATTACTGTGGAGCCGTGGTGGCTCCGAAAAAGTTGGCCCAAGGATGAGATGCTTTGCTGTCAGAAAATGCCAATACTTGCAAGACATGTGCAAGGACTACCTTCGATAATTGGGTGCAATGTTTAAAATATATTAGTTATAATAATACGAGTAAGACACATTGAGTAATCGAAATTAATATATTTATATTTTTATCAAAATGTATTTGGAAATTTCACCTAAGGTAAGGACTTGATTTAAACTAAACATGTATAAATTTGCAAAAATATACTTTTAGATCGTGCAATTTGTTTAATAATAGCTAGTTATTTTATGAATTATAAGTTTTTTGTGCTATAGTCCTTAAATACCTACCGCGTGTTACCACGTACTACGAATTTGGTTAATTATGCAAAGTTATTGGTCTATATGCATTATTTTTTAAGCTTTTTACGTATGTTATTGCATTTCTTATCGTTTTTTACCTTGTATTAGTGTTTATTTTATCCGCGTGTTCCGTGTGCATCCTATTCTATACCCTCGCCCATCTTCAAAATACTTCTTTATGTTCTTTTGAAATTATTTGTTTTAGTTCACAGTTTTTTTTAAATTGTTATTACTTGTACCGCTTAAGTTTAGTTTTTGTTTCAAATACATTGCCATCAGCGCATCTCATCGACCATCTTGTCAAATATATAGAATAGGGGGCGAAAGTGAAGACGGTTTTTTCAGCTATTTTGATTAATATATTAGACTAAATAATAATAAATTAGACTAAATAATTAAAAAAGACTAATTTTCATCTCAAATTCTCTGCAAACTTCAAGACGGACAAAACGGTCACAAGACGGAAATGTTTAATGTGATTTTATTTATTTTTTTACTTACTATTAATTGTAAAGAATACACATTCATTATCTGATTAAAACGTAGAAATCTATTAGGTAAAATATTTAATTGCTTGCTAGCGTTTACTTTGGACATGCCAGGGCGGCGACTTTTTTAGTCTTCCGCTTTAATATTCTGTTCTCTTTGAAATGTAGGACAAGAGGTTTTGAGCGGTCCAGAATTGATTATCTTGTCATATAGTTTCTTATCTGGTCGTTGAATTTCCTGTGCAATCGGCGTAAATTCATATATTAGACCAAGTCTAACAGCTTTCCTCTGAACATAGTCAATCTTTTTTAGCAGATACTTTGCTGCGCATCCCCAAACAGTTGCTCCATACAGGATTCTGGATTTCGCAAGCAATTTGTAGAGTCTGCTGATTTCAGACAGTGAGTAATTCAGCCCGCGAAGTCGTAGTAACACATAAATTAATTGATATGACTCGCGAATGATAGTTTGTCATCACAAGTAATACTGAGTATATTCACCTCTAACTCGCTCTTTATGCCCACGATATTAGGGATACTTGTTTGACGTGACGACGACTTGTTAACAAGTTCACGTGACTTGGCGTTGTTTAGGCATAGGCTGCACTGCTCGAATTGTAATTGCAAGTATGCAAAAATTTGCTCTGGGACGGGATGAGCTAAGTTACCCGGAATTATAGGATTGTTGTCACCTGCAAATATAACAAGCTTAGCTGGGCCGCCCCAGATATCTATGTAATTTGTCGCTGCATAATAGTACCTTGGGCTACAAACACTGCCTTGGGGGGAATGCTCCTTGGTTGGTTATTAAGTATCAAGATTCCTTGCCATGGAATGTTTTCGTGAAGTGAGAAAACTTGCTACCGAATTGACGATAAAAGGATTTGCCTGTTTATTATACAGTTTAATTCGATTTCAGCTATGCCCCCAATTTCGCTGTCAGACGTCAAAAATTTCAGCGATGCCCAGTTTGCCTCCGCTGTTGGTGGTCTGAAGAAAGACGCCATCATTTCGTTGTTGCGCCAAGCGGTCACTGCTCTCGTTACCTCGACTTCGTCCGCCAATGATGGCCATGGCGTCATATCATCCTTATCTGAATCCCTCACAAAGCTTTGCTCTGATGTTTCCTCACTACAATCCCAAATGTTCTGTCTCATCTCTCCCCAGTAATCCTGCTCCGAGTTTCACACCCGCGCTTGCTCCTCCTTCTGCTCTACCGCATCCTTCCAAGCAGTCTATTCCTTCATCAACTAACCGTAATCGTCCTCGTCCAGTTTTTGGTTCTAGTGCTTCCTGGCGTCTCCCTGCTGTTCCTATTAGTTCACTTCCGCCGCCTCCCTGCAAAGCTCATATCTATGTTGGCCGTTTTGCTGCCCCTGTGTCCACCTCAGATGTTGCTGACCACCTTCGTTCTTCCTCTCTACAATTTGATGATGTCATTTCCATTCCTCCACGTCCTGACTCTCCATTTGTATCCTTCCATGTTGTCTGCGATCAAGAGTCTCATCGTGCACTCATGAATCCTGATGTGTGGTCTGAAGGCGTCTTGATTCGTTATTACCGCCTCTCTGACGATGAGCGCAAATCTTTTGGCCTTCGTCCCCGCCGCCGTAATGCGCCTCACCGTGACTGACTATGTCACTCTGATCTTCCTCCTCCCCGTAACTCTGGCTTTTCCGTATTGCTTGCCAATGCCCACAGTCTTGTATCTTTGAACCGTCGTCTCAGCTTTTACAATTTCTTCTTGCAGTCTCCTGTTGACTTCATTTTCATCACTGAAACCTGGCTTGATCCTGCCATTGCTGATAGTGTTGTTTTTCCCAACTCTACTCTTAAAGTTCTTTCTCGTATGGATCGATCCAGTGGTCGCCATGGTGGTGTTCTCATTGCCTCTCGTCTTCCTAACCTTGACATCCGTCCCATTTCTTTCGATTCATTATCCTTCGATTTCTGTTGTGGCTGTGCTGTTGTTCTCAGTGACCACATTGTTTCTCTGCTCTGCGTTTACAACCCTCCTTCGAAAAGTGCCTTCCGCATTCCCATTGCTGATTTATCATCTATGTTCGAGTCTTTTCATGACCAGTCTACCTACCTCTCTCGTCACCTTGGCTTTTCCATTCGTCCTCATTTTCTTGTTTGTGGTGACTTCAATCTTCCTAATGTCTGCTGGAATGTGTTCGACTCTACTGACACTTATGAGTCTGCAGTTTTAGAAGTTTTTTGCCTGCTATTCTCTTGAACAACTTGTATTTTCTCATACTTCCAGCTCCTCCCTGCTTGATTTGGTTATGTGCTCTCACCCTGATTACATATTTGACATATCTGTAATCCCTGTTCCTGCTAAGCTGTCAGATCACTCATTCGTCAGCTTCAATCTGTTTGTCAACTCTACTTCTCCATCTGCTAATCCGGCTGTTCCACAATATGCTCGATTTAACAGTGACTTTCTGTCACTTAATGCTGCTCTCTCATCTTCGCTGCCCGTTTTTAGTGATTCCTTCTCAGTTGACGATTGGTTCACTTTCTTTCATCAAGTTATTTCTTCTTTTGTTCCTCGTCGGCGGAAAAAGCGTGCTTCCCTTCCTTTCTATTTTTCGTCCCTTACTGTGCACTCCTTGAATAAATTGGAGTCTTACAAACGCCATTCTGGTACTACTGCTACTCCGAAGCTTGCTTCTCTCACAGAAGATGTTCTCAATTTTATGGAACTTGACAAAGTCTCTTTTCTGTCCAGCTTCTCGTCCGGTTCTCTTCAAGACTCTTATTCCTTCCTGCGTTCTCTTCATTCCAAGCCCGAGCTCCCCAATTTGAGATGGAACCTTCTTCTGCTCACTCTGACCTGGAGAAGGCTGATCTGTTCAACGCGTATTTTGCCTCTAACTTCTCTGTACCTGTCTCCATGTGCCCTGGTCCGCCTGCTGCCTCCCCGCTAATCCGACTTTGTGATATGGTCTTCAGCGCTCATGATATTTCTCTCATGCTTAAATCTTGCAAGTTGTCTGGTCCTTGTTATCCTGACGGTGTTCCTTCCTTTGTAATTCATGAAACCTCCTCCACGCTTTCTATCCATTTAAAGCATCTTTACTCCTTCATTTGCTCCACTAAGCGCTATCCCGCCTGTTGGAAGACATCTTGGATTTCTCCGCTGTTAAAATCTAATCAGCTTCCCTACCGCCCAATAGCTATTATATCTCGACTGTCTATCATCTTTGAACGCCTTGTTTTTCGTTATGTATTCCCAAAAATTCGTCACCTCATCTCTTCTTCTCAGAATGGCAACCTTCCTGGTCGCTCTACGATTACTAACCTGCTCACTCTGATCGAAAACTGCTACTTTCACTCTGATATATATATATATATATATATATATATATATATATATATATTCATAAACGAAAGGAAAAATTCCATTTGCCCATTGGATCTTGATCCTTTTGATTTCATCAAGTTTTCTAATTCCTGCTTCAATTTTGCAGAGAATTTGAAATGAATATTAGTCTTTTTTAATCATTTAGCCTAATTTTAAATATATTAATCAAGATATGTGAAAAATAGCTGAAAAAACATAACCGTCTTCAATCCGTCGTCATTTCACTTTCGCCGAATAGAATGCACACGCACAAAAGAAACCCTAATAAGAAAAACGATGAGAAAGGCAATGAAATACATAAGGTAAAAAAATTTTTATTAAGAACTTAATAGAAAAAATATTCAATTTTCTCAGGATCGTGTCGTACATTGGTTTCACAACTAAGAGCAAAATATAATAAATACTATTTTTAGTAGTCTGTAATCTTACCTTCCCGCTCATTAACAATCATGCATCGTTTATTCATGCTTTTTATGACATTTGTAACATATTTTTGACTTAAATTGTCATAGGAAAGTCGAATTTGAGCAATCAATTTCTCTTTACTTGAAAATTGTCTTCCACCACTATAAACATCTCGTACTAGCTGTGACCAGACGTTTTCGATTGGATTAAGGTTAAGACTAAGTGATAGCCAATCCAAAACATCAATTCCCTGTTCTTTAAGCCAAGACTTTGTCCAAAAAGATGCATCGCAAGTTGCATTGTCTTGTTGAAGAACAAAATTAGATGATAAAGGTCTTTAAATGGCATAAGGTTCTCAGAAAGAAGCTGAATGTAATCATCGGACTTTCTGCCAGCTACTATCGCTAATTCGCTTTTTCCATGAACACTAACAGCCGCCCATATCCTTACTGAACCACCACCACTATGACGTTTCGAATAGTACTGACTTTCCTTCCGTAGATCGTGCTAATAGAACTGGTGGCCATCAGGACCATCTAAAGTAAACCTCTTCTCATCGGTAAAAGCCACATTATCCCAGTTAGTGTTCTGTATTAGGTTATTCTTGGCAAATTCAACTCGTTTCTTTCTATGCTTTGTTGTTAATATTGGTGTCGATTTTATTTTCACGTACATTAAATTTTTTGCTTCACTGAGTATTCTACGGACATGCCATGCACTCACAGTAACATCCAAATCGTGTTTATTTTTTTAGATATATTTCCAGTGTTTGATGCCTCTCTAATGATGATTCTTTTCTCACGAGTAGTGAGAATAGGCTTCTTTCCTCGCATAGATAATCGTTGTTTTCCCTTTTCTCATTTCAAAAATCGACTAATAGTTGATGCTTCTCGATTAAGTTTGGTAGCAATGCATTTCTGAGACAATCCAGCTTTAAAATATGCTTTAATTTTTGTTTTTTCGTCATGGGAATGTTCTGGAGTGGAACCCATTTTTGATGATTAATTATAAAAGTGCTCCAGGTATTTAAAATTGCTCTACATAACAGTTTATAAAGAAAAACTGTAAGTTTATTGAAGTTTGATTTTATTTTAATGGTTATATATTTTTAATTGTCAAACCAATGTTCGACACGATCCATTAAAAATTGAATATTTTTTCTATTAAGTTCTTATTGAAAAGTTTTTACCTAAAATAAGTTGAATATGGGTTTTACCCCCAATTACTACTATTTATTTGGTTGGTTTTTGCTAAAAAGAACATGCCGAAATGAATAATTGCTAAATCAATGTCCGGCACTGTATGTATATATATATATATATATATATATATATAGAGAGAGAGAGAGATTTTGTAGTATAGTTAATATTGTATTAGTTTAGTACTTCACGTGTAACAAAATAAACATGTCCATCCCCCTGTTAGACAATATCTGATTCTACTAATTGCCAATGATTCAAACACATGGTTTCTTTCTTTTATGTGAACATTCTTAGTAATTAAGTCTTTGAAAATAAATTTTAATCTTCTTAATTGCTATAATATAATATTCACTATTTACACTAAATCTCATATTTGATTGAAAATATATTCCGAGAATTTTCTGAGCTCGTTTTTCTTTGTATATTGAATCATATTTACAATTGCAATTGTTCTTACTTAGTGAAAAACGCGAAAGAAAAGTCATTTTCTTTTTTATTGATGAATTAAACTTTGAAGACCAATCATTGATATTTTCTAATTCGCTGTAAAATGCATTCTTCTCTTCAAAATTTGTTCTTGACTTACAAGGGCACCGAATAGTAGTACAATCAGAATATAATTGCTGATTGATTTATTTTCTTTAAGGAGTCGCTGGCAATATCCTCCAATCTCCTTAATATTCGGTGTAATAATAAGTTTATGCACGGCTTTCTCAAATAATCTTGCAAGAATAGGTGTAATATTGATACCACGAAGATCATCTACTTTATTTGCAACGTTCAGTATTGGTAATGGTATTATGTCTGATCTTTTATAGCAATTTGGGAATTCATCAGTTTTGATGGACAGATTCCAACACGCATGATGAATTGGAGCAAGTGTCGCCCAGTGATTTCTGAAGACCCAATAGGGTAGACCATTTCTTTCACAAGATGTTCTTTTGCATGTTCGTAATAGATGAGAAACAATGTTTAATGGAATTTCTGGTGGATTTTTATCAATTGGAATAAAAAATGGTGTATTCCTTATTGATTCTGGTGATCTTCTTGATCTATTTGCAAGACTTTCATTTAATAAAATTGGACCAAACGAGTTCAAGTCTATCATTTTTGAGTTGCATCTTCTTTGAGATATTTCGTTAATGTTCTTCCACCAATTATGACTACCGATATTTTTGATGTTGTTTAACTTTATTTTAAGTATCTTTGATTCCAATATTGTAGCTTTATTCTGATTTCATTTATGCAATAATTTATGACGCTTGTTAAGCAAATGCTTAATGTAATGTGTTACCTATTACTATTAGTTTACAATGCCTGGAAAGCTTTGCACGCCCTATCATTTGGAGCGAGGATGAACTTTTGTTGTTATTACCAGACATTTGATAATATTACTTTGGGAAATCCAAAAAAATATTACTAGCATAACCACTCATTTAAAACAATGGTGAATTGTATTTTGCATGTATAATTTGCTGAGATTGTATAGATATGAGGAAAGGTAATCTGGTCTTCCCTTAATACTTTGATAAATTTATCTGTCATAGTTCTCAAGATTAATACTTAGCTTTGTGGGAAATACGAGTGGTTGTTTAGATTTCTTAAGCATAGTTCTCAAAATTATCAGGAGTTGGAACAAGGCGTTATAACGTAAAGTATTTCATGAATAAATTCATTAGTACGATCACTTCGAATTCTGTTAATAATGACTAGTTAGTTTAACAGTTTACACAGTTCTTTATACTTTTGTACTTTATTAACTTTCTTCTCTTTTTAGAAATGCAGCTAGCTTTAATTTGTTGTCTGTTTATTTTGTTTTCTGGTGTAAAGTCATATTTTGTTACAATTGATGCTCATAACGAAGAATGCTTTTTTGAGAAAGTAAAGGCTGGTTCAAAACTCTATCTAATTTTTGAGGTTTCCGAAGGAGGATTTCTGGATATTGATCTCAATGTACGGCATTTCTAAGAAATCAATTTGCATTTTAAACTTGAGTTTAGATAAAAGACCCTGATAATAACGTGATACATTCAAGTACACGTGAATCCGATGGTAATTATGTGTTTGGTGCTGAAAAAGATGGTAAGTATCAATATTGTTTTAGTAATAAAATGTCGACCATGACTCCAAAAATTGTAATGTTTTCAATGGAAACTTCTGAAATGAGTGCGCCTTCCGTTGATTCTGCAGGTAGTCTTTGTCTAGATTAGCTATTCTAGTGTGACTTTTAGATAACGAACATGATAAACTTGATGCGATGATTCAGGATTTGTCCCGAAGTTTAACAGCTGTAAAACACGAACAAGAGTACATGGAAGTGCGCGAAAGAATTCATCGCAAAAGTAGGATCTCGTTTATTCTGTTTTTAGATTTTTGAACTTCGTTACAATTAATATATTATAATTTTTTACGTGTTTGTCAAAACTAACTAGAAATAAGTGGAATTCTTCATTTTTTAGACACTTTTCACTTTTGGCACTCAGATGATGTTTAATCCGTTTTCAGTTATTTTTTTGATGAATTTTTTGAAATTTTCCCTCCTGAACATTTGAATATTGTGTGCAATGTTCCTAACGCAGTAAAAAATCGTATTACTTTCTGCAGTATAAAGATTATATAACCTAAGTTTCTAGTTGTTTGATGATCTTATCTAGAGCTTTGTAAATCGAATTATTAGAAAGTGTATATGAATCTATATATTTTTGATATATTTTACAAATGTTGAAATTTTAATTAAAGCTGAAATATTGTTCATTTTGATTTAATATCGGTAAGCAATGTGGAATAAATTCATGTCTTTCACTGTTATAAATTTCATATTGAAACATCCCACTCTTACCTAATTTAATGAAGAGAATTATTAGTATCTAAATGGGCTGTATGAAAAGCTTTGACAACTTATCCCTTTTGTCTTTTAAAGATAGGAATTTTGATTTCAGATCCAATGATATTCAGTGCTCTATTCTATATTCGTTGTAGACAATTGTCATTATTTTTTGATAAATATACTTACACAGGACTGGTGGATTCTATTTTTGAGCGAGTAAGTTTCTTAAGGTAGAATTAGTGGCAGGATAGTGGTGAAAATTGACAAACTATCCATATCTCAAAATTTGCATGAGACAACTAATGAGCATTCCTCTAAACAATTCTGCTAAAATTGGATGCAGAAAAGGTATTATTTACTGGTAATAAAGCATTTTTCACAACCCCCCTACTTGAAAAATGCTTAGCAACCAATATGTTTTTGCTTGGTTACGTGCCTATATTTTCATTATAAAATAATAATTTGACCATAGAAAGCGAATGAACTCATTCAGTAAGCATTACAGAAAGGAAGTTACAAAGGGATTATTTGGGATAGCAACTGACATTTCAACCAGACGATGTAAGAATTTTTCAGTTTTTGGCCGTTTTCTCAAAACTAATTTTTTCCACTAACCCATGTTTTTTGGTGCATGATTACTAAAAAACTAATACAGATATCATGTTGAAATTTGGTGTATGCATTAAGCATGTATTTGTGCAGGTCCTGTACCAAAATAGAGTGGTTTCACTGAATACTTAAAGTTTTATGAAGTTCATGCATACATAATGAGGTTGTAATTTTGAATTCGATCTGACTTCAAAAGTCAAAATTTTATAAAAAATACAATTATCATAGCAGACCACTGATTTTGGTACATGCCCTAGAGCAGCTCATAAGCTATCAGCATGCAAAATTTCATTACAATTGCTTAATATTTGTGGGTACAAGCTTGTACCAAAGTTATGTACCATTTCGGGAACCGTTCGGCCATCTTTGATGACCTAATTTGCATAATTTATGCAAAAAAATTGCAAAAATTTTTTTAGTCTATCAGGATGCTATATGCCAAGTTACAATAGAATTGGTTGAAAAATAATGATTTTAGCCCCTTTACCACTAATTCTACCTTAAATAATTTAATTAATTCTTCATTGGTACAAATTCCTTTACGACTGCAAGTAGAAATATTCTTTTTGAAAATTTCTTAATTGGGTTATATACATATGTACGTTCCAACTTAAATCTAGTTCAATATTTAAAGCTAAAAATTGTATGTTATCTACTATTATACATTTATCACTTAAAAGATTCATCAGTTCTTATGCTTAAATCTTTCGCTTCATATCATTTACTTATTTTTGTTCCAATTCAAAAGAATACCTTTTGCATTAGACCAACTGATAGTATAATTTATCTCAGTCTCTACGTTAACATTACTCAAGGTTGTATGATTATCATCGTATTTAAACATTTGCGATTCGTCATAAAGAGCATAATGTACCAGTCCCAAAAGTAATCCTTGTGAAATTTCACTTAAAACTCTTTTAGCACTATTATATGTACTAACAGATCATAGTTTGATAAGGAAAAATCTATTACTTAAGTAATTTCTTTTCATTTTATAGCTCTTGAAGGAAAATCGAACATTACCAGCTTTTGTAGAAGTAAATGATGTAGAATTTTGTTAAAAGGTTTGGAAAAGTCATAGGATTGAATTAATACTCACATTACATATTTTTCTAATAGCTTTGTTATTGTATTAACTAAATTTATAAGGAGCATTCCTGCTAGTAAGGTTTTCTTTATGCATACTGAGTTTTATCAGCAACATTAAGAAAATTGTTTCTTGAACTTATTGTTTTTTTCTGAAAGCACTGCTGGTAAACATAGGAGTGAAATAGGTCGAAGGCTGTTACGACAAATTGGTTGAGTTTTTTTAGCAACAAATAACATCAGCAAATTTCCATAAATCAGGCACAATTCGTTGTTCAATCGAATTATTGATAATATGGCAAATATGTTTTGCAAATACATGAACGACATACTTGACATTTTTGTAGGAATTAAATCACTACCTGTCGACAAATTTATCTTACGACAATAAAATATTCATATACTTGTTCATGTGTTGTAAAAACAATTCAGTTGTTAGCAATGTAATTAGATATAACTTCTTCCTTAGTTTGCATCAGTCAAATCATTTAATTCTTTATGAATGTTATTTCCGCTCGAAAAAGAAGTAGTATAATAATAAGGCAATTTCGTCTCACTTTTTCTGATTGGTCGAGAGGTGGAGGCAATTTCGTCTCACTTTTTTCTGATTGGTCGAGAGGTGGAGGCAAGTTCATTTCACTTTTTTCTGATTGGTCGAGAGGGTTGGCCTTTGACCTGAGACGCCGTGAATATTGACGGAGGTGTTTTACTGACGTCATGGAAGTCATATACTTTTACTAGTTTTTGTGTTATTTATGTGGTCTAATTTAGTTTGCATTTTTTACTTTCCCACATTAACTTACTTACATGTTTTACTTTCCCACATTAACTTACTTTACATGTATTACTTTCCCACATTAACTTACTTTACATTTTTTTAATTTCCCACATTAACTTACTTTTTTAGTTTTACTTTCCCACATTAACTTACTTTTTAGTTTTACTATCCCACATTAACTTACTTTACATTTTTTACTTTCCCACATTACCTTACATTTTTTAGTTTTACTTTCCCACATTTACTTACTTTACATGTATTATTTTCCCACATTAACTTACATTTTTTTAGTTTTAGTTTCCCATATTTACTTACTTTACATGTATTATTTTCGCACATTAACTTATTTTATATGTATTACTTTCCCACATTAACTTACTTTGCATTTTTTACTTTCCCACATTACCTTACTTTATATGTATTAATTTTCCACATATACATACTTGTTTAAAAAGTGGAATCGAAAAATATTTTCCAAGTAAAAATAAATATTAATAATAATATTTAATAAACGTACGTGGTAAAACCCACATACGTGTTTAAGACAAGACAAAAATGTAATTTATTCTACACTTTGCTTATAATGATCATATATATCGTACTATTAAATTTGTCTATCGGGCTAGTTTATCATCATTGTTGTTGGGGGAATTCTGTAGGAAACAAACGCAATGTGCATTTACACATTATGAATTTCAAACGGTAGCATCTAAATTAATGGTTAATATACAAGTCAAACGAGATGACATTCACAATATAAAACACATGACAATTAAATGTTTAAACAAATTCAATTAAAAATTAACAAACAAACGACGTTTCTATAAAGTCTATGATAAATTTAACATCGGACAGTAAATTCGCAGCAATTTATTACAGTAAAATTATGTTTTAAAAAGAAATATCTGTAAAGCTAACTAGAGATAATATTGTAAAAAAGCGTTAAGAATCAAAAACAATATCTGAGATTTAATTATTATATAGCTTACCAAAAAGTTTGAAATCTTTCAGGGTAGTTGTCTTTGTTTCATAAATGAGAAATTCCATTATGCCGGCTGTGTATATTCATACGTGTAGAAAGTTACATGCTTCATAGACAATGTCAACATAAATTTTAAATATGGTCATTGTTTAATGTAAATACAGTACAACCATGTGAAATTGCATTAATCCACTCTTTGTATGCATGCTTTCATAGACACTGTCAATATTATTCTATTGTTCGACTGTCAGAATGTATCAATTCGTAGAGATTTATATCGCCCAAACATGAAATCACTTTACAATTTAAAAATTAATTAAAACATTTTCAAATCATATAAAACTAGAATTTTTCACAATTTGAATTATTACTATTGTAAATTTGTTATTAATACAAAACATTTTAACAAATAACTTATTTTACATTT
>CABFPE010001144.1:38443-48444 GCA_900660155.1 Hofstenia miamia | reverse complement strand
TTACAGTTGATGCAAGTGCTTATCCATATTCCAAATTCGTTTTATGATATTGAACCAGCGCCAGTGTAAATCTTATCACCATGTAAAAAAACACCTGTATTTGGATCATTTAAAAATTCTTTCAATGCATCATCATTATTATTATTATTATTACTGAAATTTAACATGTGGTGGTGGTATTTTAGAAGTTTTTGCAAATCATCATCATCATTGTACTTTCGTTGTGCATCAGGGTAGGTGTTTTGAACAGAATTTAATTTTACTTGTATATCGTCATTAATCATCGAACTTTGTTGCGGCGTAGTATTTTTTTATAGGATTGTTGACTGACTGATTGTAGTATTCTGTTAAACGATTGTAATTTTCCAAAGAAATAAGCACCATTTCAACTGTCGTCATTATAGAATAATGTGTAAAATATATTTATTATATACTCTTTCATAATGCGCAATAGACAATTGAAAAATTTAAGGCCATTTGGAGTTTTTAATAGTGACATTTTTCGAAAATTTGATTTTTTTAGTAGTGCAGAGTCTGTCTATTGACGAAGATTTAAAAATGTTTTTCGTTCATCTCCTAGTGGAATGATTCCATGTTGGATATTGTAGACAATGCCTCGTATTAAATTTAGAATTTCTTTGTCTTCTAGCAAAGCTAACTTAGTTTTTCTGGAGCAGACCGCTAGGAACTTGTAAATGGCGGGTTCTTTGATTAAATCCATAGAATTTTTGCACTCCTTCAAGATTTGTAGATAGACGTAATTCGTCTGGTATGTCTTGAGCAAAGTTTATAAACAAATAACCATATGGTTTACTAACTGCTTTTTTATATGCAGTAACAAATTCACACATAATAGTTATCTGAGCACCTAGAGTTTTCACCTGTAAACGATCGCGTACTGAGTTGAATAGAAACATTCCAGAAGCATTTTTTTGAATTAGAGTTGAATATCGTCCTTTTGAAAATATAGAATGTGTAATTAATACAATTCCGCAATTTAAGTGCCTTCCGGCTATAACTAAATTAGCAAAAGT
This sequence comes from Hofstenia miamia, assembly GCA_900660155.1. NCBI lineage: Eukaryota > Metazoa > Xenacoelomorpha > Acoela > Hofsteniidae > Hofstenia > Hofstenia miamia. The sequence goes on along the minus strand of CABFPE010001144.1, from coordinate 47,410 downwards.
TTGTGAATTCAAACATTCCTCACCAAAATCATCAAAAATAATTAGACTGTTTTTAACGCNATTTAGAATTTCTTTGTCTTCTAGCAAAGCTAACTTAGTTTTTCTGGAGCAGACCGCTAGGAACTTGTAAATGGCGGGTTCTTTGATTAAATCCATAGAATTTTTGCACTCCTTCAAGATTTGTAGATAGACGTAATTCGTCTGGTATGTCTTGAGCAAAGTTTATAAACAAATAACCATATGGTTTACTAACTGCTTTTTTATATGCGGTAACAAATTCACGCATAATATTCATCTGAGCTCCTAGAGTTTTCACCTGTAAACGATCGCGTACTGAGTTGAATAGAAACATTCCAGAAGCATTTTTTTGAATTAGAGTTGAATATCGTCCTTTTGAAAATATAGAATGTGTAATTAATACAATTCCGCAATTTAAGTGTCTTCCGGCTATAACTAAATTAGCAAAAGTTTGTGAATTCAAACATTCCTCACCAAAATCATAAAAAATAATTAGACTGTTTTTAACGCAGTTTTCAGATAACACATTTTCCGAGTAATCATTGAAAAATTCAACCTGATTCATTTTTGCATTTAATTTATTATAAACACCACTTTGGAAATGACGATAAAATACTATTGACTTTGAGAACTTGTTAAAATAATTACGATCAATCAATTTTCCCAACAAATGTGTTTTTCCAGAGTTTGATGGACCGCTGAATATTAAAAAGACTTGACTAGCTCGCGAGGGAACAACATTAAACGTCGACGACATATTCTCTTTACAATGAATCTCTTTATGATGCAGAATATATATATAAACTTAATTTCAGAAATGTAATAAATCCATGTCAATTAATGTATACTATCATGACACCTGACGCCTATAATGTATGTAATATATTCAAAGATTGTTTTTATCCAATATTCATACATTTTCCACAAACATCTAATAAAAATCTTAACAATGACAGTTTCTGCAAATTCTTTCATGTATTATAAAACATAACCAACTTCATTTTGTTCGAAAGGACAAAAAAATCACCAAAAGGAAAATTAAATGTTCCCAAAGGCATGTAATTTTGTTCGAAAGGACAAAAAAAATCACCAAAAGGAAAATTAAATGTTCCCAAAGGCATGTAATTTTGTTCGAAAGGACAAAAAAAGGAAATTTATTTTTAAAATGTGTTACATGTAAATAAACACACTAGTTGGCGGAGGTGATAAAAAAATTTATATTACCAATGTTAATTTGATAGTAATACTATTATTATCATCATTACCATATAACATTGCCAAACATAAAAATAGCCGATCACAAAAACTCTATGTTTATAAATTTTACGAGTATTTTAAAAACTACTATTCGCAATTTTGGAGATGACAACTAATGTATTTCTCGAATGCAGCTTTGATAGCGTTGTAAAGAATTTTTCAGCAATTGAAACACAAGATGTGTGTTTTACAAAATGTTGACAAGCTCGTGAACTACAATGATATTCCACTTCCAAACAATAAAACTTTACATGTTTTATTTCACCCTTCACAGGGGCAATGCACTTGCGATACATGCTTGGACCTTGATGATTACGATTGTACAAATGATGTGTCAAACTTCAAGATGTGTGGAGAGAATCTTCCTCATACATTTACCGCGGCGCAAGTATTACAAGCAAATGCAAATAAAATATACAAAGATGGGTTCGCGATAGACATTGTAATAGAGGAAATTTTTAGATTGATAGATGGTGGAGAAGGTAACTGCGTAAAAATCCCTTTAAACCACGGACATTTGTTAGAGTATTGTATATTTACCTGTGAATAAATGTATATATTTATTTTATCCCTAATTATATTATTATACATAACATGTGCATCCATTATCTAATATTACACTATTTAACTTAGTGATGAGATGTATCTCTAGAAATCTACCATTAATGAAACACGTACAAATCATTTCTACATTCTCATTGTATAATAAATAGTATTATTAAATTTACTAACCTAATGATTACTTTATTTCAATCATCCTTCCCTTATGCTAAATTTGAATGTCAATTGCATTTTAAAATAATAGCTACGTAAAACAATTTATGATGTAGGAGTTTAAATTTTTATATTAAAAATAATGTTTACGAAATATAATAATTTATCAAACATGTTAACTAGTACATGTAGAAAAAGAGCGAAAACACAACTATACATTCTCTATTTACTAAACTGTAGTGCAATACGTTTTGTAATAGCACTGTCCCCCATGTCATCATTGCGGAAAAGTTTTTTATTGATTAAAAACTTGTATTTATCACCCAATGCACTGATGTAGCGTTTAGGCAGAAAATAATAAACATAATTGTCGAGTCTAATCTTTACTGCAACACCATATCTTGTGTTTAACTGAACAGCATCCACGATTTTTAACCAGATTTTTTTCGGAATTTCACTAGCAGAACTCGCGATTGAAAAAGTACACAATGATGGCTGTGAATTGACATCATGTAAGCGGTGTAAAATATCATCGCCTTCTTCTTGTGCCTTTGTGTTGGGTAAGACAATGACATTATTATTAAGTGCAGGACGTCTTTGCTTGTGGGGAGCTTTGCGTTTTTCCTTTACAGGTGCAGGTGGTGCGATCATCATCTCTTGTGTTAACGGATTATAGTTGGAGGCTGGTGGTGGAGTTGTACATAATTCGTCAAATAGATTGCCAAGTGAATCAGATACTAATGTTTCAACAGACATAAGAATTTGCGTAGAATAAAAATAATGATTTTATCTGATAATTTGAGTGAATATATAGACTGATTTGTTTAATCAGTCAACACACTATGACGTCAGTACAACAGCATTGGTAATATCCACGGCGTCTCAGGTCAAAGTAAGTTAATGTGGGAAAGTAATACATATAAAGTAAGTTAATGTGTGAAAGTAATACATGTAAAGTAAGTTAATGTGCGAAAATAATACATGTAAAGTAGGTAAATGTGGGAAAGTAAAACTAAAAAATGTAAGTTAATGTGGGAAAATAATACATGTAAAGTAAGTTAATGTGGGAATGTAATTCATGTAAAGTATGTTAATGTGGGAAAGTAAAACTAAAAAATGTAAGTTAATGTGGGAAAGTAAAACTAAAAAGTAAACTAAATTCATTCAAAAAAACTGTAAAGTAAAAAATGCAAACTAAATTAGACCATATAAATAACACAAAAACTAGTAAAAGTACATGACTTCCATGACGTCAGTAAAACACCCTCGGCAATATCCACGACGTCTCAGGTCAAAGGCCAACCCTCTCGACCAATCAGAAAAAAGTGAGATGAACTTCCCTCCACCTCTCGACCAATCAGAAAAAAGTGAGACGAAATGCACTCGGTTATAACTACTTTTTAATTTCTTTGTCACTCTAATTTCATTCTCAAGAGAACTTAATTCATATGTAATATTCTGTGTATTTATGCAATGCTTTTTTAGAATGTTTAATTTCTCTCATGATTTTTCTTTGTATTGTTCATACAAATTCCAGTTTTTGTTATTGAAGGTTTCAATTCATTTGGTTTCAATAAGTTTGACTTCTGGGGTAAGCAACATAAGATCGCTTTCTTTCATTTCAACTTGGCAAAGCATTTAAAGCACATGTTAATAGATCTTAGAAATAACCTACTTTTTCATTGATATTGCTCATCTAATGCATAGGTAAAAAATTTTAGAGATACACCTGAAAGAACTTCATCAATATTTGATTCCTGTACATCATAAACTTTGTGTGTCATTCCTAGATAGTTATCTTTGAAAACAAAATCTACAAAAATTTGTGCTTAGATTTTCTAAGAGATGGTAGCATTCGTACATTACTGTATTCAATTTCAATATCTTCCTGTGCTAGTGATAGATCAATAATCGCGTTAGCGTGTGTTGGTGGTTTCACTAAATCAACTACATTTAGTTGAGCAGTAAACAATGGTAATTGTTATCGTATAAATTGTTGATTGAAACCACCACATAATATGATTTGATAGGCTTTTTCACAGCTATGATCAAAACAATTGACAATATAATCACAAATATTTTTATTATAACTTCCCATTGCAGCTGGAATATATATCTTTCTGTTTTTAATAGTTTCCAATTTGTATAATACTCAAATAGCTACTCCATCTCCGAGAACTTACTGTTTCATTTGAAATAGGATCATAATAATTAGGGAGTCAGTATCCATGTTTCAAAAATATTATTATAATATTTGGTTTTATGTGATAGCAATGACCTTAAGAAGGTCAGTTATGTTACAAATTGATTGAGCATTTGTGAGCAATATCTTCGGTAATCTATTTGGTAGGCATAAAACCCTTTCATTTATTTCATTTTGTTTCATTTCACCGTATTTATTTTTGAAAAATTTTAAGTCTCACAAATAGACTTTTGGAAGGAACACCATTGCTAATTAAATCTTTTCGTATATTTAGTATAGCAAGCAACAATTTTCTTTCATTAACCTAATAATTTTCTTCAATATCTATTTTGATTTATTTAATTTTAGCTTACTTGAATTAATTTGCATTAATCTACTGTTCCATACGTATGTAGAATGAAATAATAAAAGGTCCAGACATTTTGTGATTTTGATTCAATTTTCCCAATCGTTTAAAATCCCTAAATGCATTATTATTTACACCAACGTGTTTAATAACATCTTCTAACCTTTTCTCTAAGTAGATACTTTTAGACTCAGAAATTCATCTGAAAACTATAATATTGATGATGCATTTGAGTTGTTAGATTATCAAAATTTGCTTTAATTTTTTCTAGTAGTAGAACGCGTTATATTGGTTCATTTTCAAATTTCTTATTGAATAGATATTACAATTTGAGTGTGGAATTCATTTTTTCAAATGTGTTGACGACATAGTGCTTACGCGGAAATGTCTGAGCTTGATTTTTGCTTTTCTTTCATAAGGTAGATTTTATTCTTTAATTCTTGCTACAGTTAATCATTTTCGAATGTCCAAGATTTTGTGATGACCTGGACCTCTCAATTCCTGGTATATTGATTATAACATTGACTTATAAACATGCAAATATACTTGATGAAAGTAATCATTCTAACAAGATTTATCTCATTTATCTACAAAACGCCTTTCCCGGGTTATTTAAGCCATTTATGAATTGGAGTGATACTGTTTAACATCCTTTCGTTTTTGCTGCATAATGGGCAATGTTACCAATATTGCAATACCAACTGGCAACGAAATACCCAATTTACACTAAATTATTAATGTGTACTGTAAATATTATTTCTGACTTGTAGAAATGTTTCTTTAATAATATTAAAAAATATTTCAATGATTCGTTTCGTATAAATCCTATAGAACGTTTAAACAAAAAAAGATCAAAATTGTCGTATTTTGTGTTTAATGAACATTAAGGGTTTGCTTAAGCTGTAGACTGACTGAAATATATTTTTTACGAGAATGAATTAAATATTGAATACTGTAGTTTACACAATGTCATCCTTTTAAATGAAGCATAGTAGTTCATTTGCAAATGTAACACATTCAATTTATGAAAAGATTATTTTCATTTAATTATCCTCATGATTATAATGAACTGCTTCTGTAATCATTTTCAATTTGAAGTCACCTAAAATTTAGTTGAAACACCTAGATTTCTAGGTGTATACTTGTCACCTAAAATATACAGGTAACCAAACAGCTTGAAATTTTTAACATTTGATTTCTGGATCGGTAGTAATTAGTATTATTGTGATAACTGAGTTTATTGAATTGATTTGTATTTAATTTTGACAATTAGTATTAAAAATATTAACATATCACAAATGAATTACTCATCAATAGTGTGCATTGGAATAGCATAAGCATTTAAAATGATTTTCATTTACACACATTTGACTCTAAATTAATAAACAAGTCATTATTAGAACACATGGCAATTAAAAATTGCAGCAAAAATGAAGTACAAAAACGACGTTTTTATTTAAAATGAAATATATAAAAGGTTACAATTTAAACAAATACTGTTAAAAATGTACAATAGAAACGTTATTTTTTAGAATCAAATATATAAACAACTACAATTTAAATAAATGATTTTAAATGGACAATAAAAAAAGATTTTTTAACAGTTTTTATAGTTCACCATAAATAAAAACGTTTTTTTGTTGAAATTTTTGACATCATTTGGTTAAATTGTAATATTTAGTGTGTCTAATAAGTTTTGATAGTCGTTCTATTGTGCATAGTAGGAAGACATTTTGACCGGTGTTTGATATAACCAGTGGCGTAACGCGGAAAATTTTGGAACAGAGGCCACCTGTCCTGATATAAAATTTGCATAAAAATTTTTAAGTACACTGCATAAATTTCATGTTAATTCAACATTATTATGTGTACACCTACGTTTATTTTGCAATGTGAAATCAAGATATCTATGGTTATGTACAAGACGATACGGTATCACCTTGGTAATGTACAACATTTAATTTTCATTTTTACAATATTACATTTGAATCATTGGTATGCAAATTCTATGGAGGTGTTCTTGGTAAAAGTGTAAAGTGTTTAAGCTCAAGTATATGATAAATCAATACAAACCATCATCAATAATAGCAATATACATAATTGGTTTTTTATGCGTTGACTAGCAACAATGTATGCGGCTATTGATTGCATTTTTTGCAAGATGAAACTCCATGCCTCTTCAAAATGACTCTAAAAGATTAGTGGATTAGATTTACCAAATTAAATTCATCATCTGTTTTTATAAATCAATGAAAATTTAGGCATAATTCTGAAGATGCTCACAGAAACGGTAAACAAAATTGGTCAGGCTTACATGTCTTGTCTTATGTATTTAAGGCTGCATGCAAACAGGGGTGCACAATGAATGATTGCTAAAACAATGCTTGCCAATATTTCAACAAAAAGTTTATAATTTTTTTGAAAAATGTATCAATAATTTAATAATTTAACAATTTTCGCAGTTTCGTCACACCAAGATTTATTTGCAGATGCACATTTTACGGCTTGCCAGAATAACTTACTCCCAATAACTCTGATTAGACAAATATTCCTCCAAACAAAAAATCTATTCTATTAAACCTGTCAATGAAGTTGTTAATCATGACTAGAAATAAAAGTTCATTCAGAAATAATTTCTTTCATATTTGCAATATATAAACCACATTTAAATACTTTACTTTAGGGCTGAGAAATATTAAATAATGTTTTTTTGCCAAAATATTGCAATACAATATACACCCCTGCATCTGTATGCAAGCTAAGAAGTGACTTTACAGATAAAATTTTTTTAACAGTGTAGTTTACACAATAACGCAGAGGCGGAAATATAGAATTCTTCATTAGCAATAATAGCAATTATTTTCACAGAGATTGATTTCATCCGGCGTTAGTACAGTACAAAGAAATTGTTAGCAAAATTCACATTATTAACGTTCCCAGCATCAACTGGCCCTTGCTCTTTGTCAGGCGCGCAGCCAGGATTTCGTTTCGGTATGGGCACAAAATAGATTTTTTTAATTTTGAACGTTAATAAAATTAAATTTTTGATACCTATGCTTTTTTTATTTAACTGTTAAAACTCTATTATCGATTGAACAAGAATAACGCATACAAAAGATATAATTTTCAAAACTTGACAAGTCAACATTTATAATTCAAACGTAGTTCATTGTAATAAAAAATTCAATCTTCAATTGCTCTTTAGAGCGAGCTCATCTAGCACATCTTTAGCATCTAATTCCATTTCGGGGATGTATGGAATGCATCTATGAATTATTTTTCATAAATCATCCTGCTGCAAGTGTAAAAAAATGTTACAATGAAGATGGCATAACATAAACTTGTCATCAAATACATCAGTTGCCTAAATCAAAAGTAAAAATTTTGTGTTATGAGAAATTCATGGTGTCCCAATGTAGCGCCCTTCACTCTGTCTCTTACTAGTTGTACCTGTATAGCAAAAGCATATCACATAACACTTATATCAGTTACTAGTTTTAAATAGATACTGCATTCTACTGTCTTTTATTTTTTGTTTTTAAATTCATAAATATGATTACACATTTGCCAGCATTCAGAAAGTCAGTATTCTGCCACTGTTGCATGTATATTTTCTTTCACCATCAAATTATATTTGTATGTAGCAAGCTAGTTCATAATTGTCTAAACATTATTTTTAGAAAGTATTTTATTTTTTGTATTGCTTTTTCTGAAATTTTAGTGCAGTTTCTTTTAAATTCAAAATGATTCTTAAAAATTGAATCTTATTGCAACTACATCTATTTCAAAATTTGAATCTATTTGATTATTTACTTTATATGTTAGATGATTTCTAATAAAAATATTATTTTAGTCAACGATCAAACCAATTCACGCGTAGTCACTTGGGCCTGTTTTGAATCTCTGGTTTTGGTGGTGATGACGTGTGGTCAAATATACTATTTAAAGAGATTTTTTGAAGTTAGAAGAATTGTTTAAAAATAGTGAGCGGCATTTTCTTACATGCTTCAATGCATGAAGATAGTATTTCATTAATTTGTATGATTACTTGTTTTGCTATGGTTTATTTTAAATTTTTTGTTTTCTATTTTATATTTAGTTTATGAATATATTATGTAATTTTATGAATAATTTTGATTTCTTTTGATTATTTAAGAATTTTGATTTCATAATTATGCTTTTTTGTATCGAATTTTTACAATTAAATTTTATTTTGATCATATATACACCGCGTCCAGAGATATGAAGATGACATTTGTTGGAATAGAACTAAAACTACTATTCTGTAAAGCTGGTTTTTTGTGAGAAACAGTCTATGTACTTGACTATGATTATACTAAATTTTCAGGATAGTTTAAATATTTTTAAAACAAACATGTAAAAACAGAATGTTTGGTATCCGCGATCGGTGGGCATGAGGGGGCGGCTG
>CABFPE010001144.1:22814-33197 GCA_900660155.1 Hofstenia miamia | reverse complement strand
CTTCAAACTAATCAGAAACCTACCACCTTATAATACGATTAAAATACCGGGATTTATTCATAAACAGAATTCAAGATCAAAGCTTTTCACATGTGTTAAGTATAAGAAGAATGTTTTAAAGAAATCCTTCATTAATGTCGCCATTCGAACCTGGAATTTGCTACCTAAAGAAATTAAAAATATTGAAAAATTGAAACCTTTTAAAAAGCATTTAAAAATCTTCCTTAAGCAAAAATATATATCTGGAAAATCATGGCTAGGATACAAATTTTATAACAATGATTATACTATAACTCGTTATTAAAATAGTATTATAGTAATTTATCCATAGCCTGCAAGATTTCTTTTGTAATTTATGTGAATTGTATATATGTGTTTTTGTGAATTTAATGACGCTATTCAAATAAATTATCAGTTATTTAATTGTTAACATTTATTTGAATAAAGATTCTCTTATCTTATCTTATCTTAAAGAGATTTGATTCTTAAATGCCTCCTTCATGATATTATAGGGGAATTGAAACATCTGCAATTTGGATATATCTAAAATGCTTTGACCAATATAATTTGGTTTTGACCACTTGATTTCCCTATGTGCTAACATCACCTGCACCAGATTTTCTGAAATTATATTGAATGACTTAAATTTGGGTTTCTTAATTAATTTTTCAGCAGCCTCCTGATCACCAAAAAGCTTCACTATGCACCCTTTTCTAAGTGACTCCAAAGTCTTCCTGAATACTGCATTTGACATTAATTTATAAAAATTCTTTTCAAAGTCATTCTTGGCAGCTTTTCTTTTCATTGTGTTTAAATCAATGTAGGGCTTTAAAAATTGTGATTGCTGGAACTGCAATTCCTTGTGGAATTTTGTCACTTTTAGACCCTGTGCAATATAAAATTTGAGGATCTCATAGTGAACTACATATTCTTTTTTGTCAAAAAATGTCTGCATTAATTTTGGCACTTTTCCTGTCTTTATTTTTAATGCAGATGTTATATGTCTTTGGTATGGTGATGGTAGCTCATCACCTCATGTAGGTGAGAGGGATAATGCAGGTCAATCATTACTAAATAGCCTCTATCTGCCTCTGAGGGTGTTGCAAGTATATTTTCCAGACTCTCATCTGTCCAGCATAGACCTCCAGTGGGTAAAAACTCCCATATGGAAGCTCCATACAGTGAATTCATGTCTAACAAAAGAGAATATATTGACTCTTTCCCCCTATCATAGTCCTCCACCATGGGATTGTTTGCTTTAAAATAACAATCTGAAAACACCACACACATGCCTCCTCTAATCCCAGATTCAATAAATTTTAGTTGTTCAATATTGGCAATGGGATCCAATGATGTCTGCATATATTTTAGCATTGCATTCCAGCTGTAATTGGAGGCTGTAAAGAAATGCACAGGGTCAAGCTAGTGGGTTTCCATATTTTCCACCCTAAGTTCTCTAATGACATCAGCAAGAAGAGTGTGTCTGCCTCCAAATAATTATTATGATAGTCTTTGAGCATCTGACAGCCTCTTTTTACCCATGTATGTTCATGATCAAAGTCCAACTCCTCTTGTGTTATAGAAATCTTCCCAATCAATCTATTTTTCCAGTGCACCAAATCTGGAAGCTGTGTTTCATTAAACTTTTCAAAACTGTCTAAATAATCTTAGCACCCCTTTCCATGCAGTAAATGCCTCTGCCTTTTCATCATTCATGCCTGCATGTAAAAATTTATAATTATCACTGCCAATGTTCTTTGCTAGGTTGGAGAGACTATTTGTTATAAAGTGATAAGAGTCTAGAAATTTTAATTCTTCATACAAACATTTACTAACACCATTTTTATCTTTATAATATTGTATGAGAATTGATAAACTGAGTGACAACATGTTTTCACTAGTGCAGTGAATACAACTTAATTTTTTGCCTTTCCTCAATTTTAAGGTTTTCAATAAAATATGGAATTTATAATGGGAAGCATTATGTGCAAATATGGGGGTGAAATTGAGTGATCTATGTAACACATTACAATCACTATGAGCAATGACTCTAATTTTACCACTATAGTGACAATGATCAATAACTTTTTTCAAAGTTGTCTCAAATGACTTTTCACAAAATACACAGGATGTTGCATTTGCTAGCATTCTTGTACATTCACCATGTGTAATTTGAAGTGTGCAATGTTTTTGTTGAGCCTGAAATGATTCCTGCGGAATTTTTCTAGGGCGGTACCACATCTCTTATATACATTCCTGACCAGAAAAAACTTTGGAAGAAAGCAACAACTTTCTGTCATTGTTGCAATGCAAATACCTGAAGGTTTCTGATTTACTTATTGCATTGTATAACTGCTTGAAAGATTAAGTAGGGGACCATAAACCTTTTCTGAAATTGTTTCTATATAAAATGTGGCCATTATTGGTACAAAGTTTTTTGCTCTGTAATTTTTAAATTTAATTTTCCCTGATTGACTGGAAAATGCAATTTCTGGTTCTAGAGATCCATTGCATTTTTTCTGATGTTTCTCCAAATTTTCTTCTGTCTTAAAACCAGACAAACATTTAGGACACTGTTAACCATCACATGTATTTTTGAAAAATTTTAAGCAAGCATTCAAATTGGTAATGGCCACATAATGACTATTTCCTTCCTTTTCAATTATCATCAAATTTGCAGTTTTTTCATAGTGTTTTTCTGACATGTTGGCTGGTGCAAGGGTTTGATCATCATTTAATGCATAAAAATGGACCTTGATTTTATTGAGATCCTCAAAAATGCAGAATTCATTTACAGAGAGTGGGAAAGACAAGCCACTAACATTTAAAGCACCCTTAAATTTATTTGGAGGAGTTATTCTATTTCTATCTTTAACTTCTAGATGCGAACATGTCAAAATTATATACAAGAAGCACTGGTTGGATTCACATCTTTTTGGGTTTACTAAAAAATGGTTTCTTTTGAGATAATCTGGTAGCAGGATAAATGTGCCAGCATGGGTTGGATGATATTTTGCAATTCACAACCCTACATTATTAATATTTTTGCCATTGTGTGCATACATGGAAATGTAGTTTGCAAGCTCATTTACCATACAAGAAACTTTTGCCTCACATAGACCTGTATGGAACTCAAAAGATGGTTTGCTGGTTGGGTATATGAGGACACATCATTTTTCACTACTCTCAATTCTTGACAATTCAACTTCAGCCATCAAATAAACCTTGGCAGAGAAATGCTTGGAAACATCATCCTTAATAATTGCTGTAATTTATGGGTATGCCAAAGAAAATGGTGCATAAATATCAACAGTTGTTAAAGACTGGCTTTGAAAACCTGCAAAACTACCTTTACAAGCAACATTAGTCTTGAGTATTTCAATAGGATTAACATGTGGTGGTGGAGATGGTACTTGATGAACAGTAGACATGTGCTCATTGTATAAATTATTACAGCCAAAGAAAGTTTACAAGCATAGCATAGATGCACCCGTGTTTTTTTATGCCTATTATTAAAATGCTTTTGGAGTGCTAGGGGTTTGGGGTTGATATATTTACAGTTGGCGCATTTAAATGGAGCAGGAGTTGTAGGACTAAATATAATTAATTTGGAGAAGCAGGGCAATTACATATCTCAATCATGCTATTGTTTTTTAAAATACAATTGTTTAACAAAAGTAATAACATGCATCATTCAAATGGGAAAAGATACATACAAACAAAAACAATTTTGCATTGTAAGCAACTAGCCTGAAATAATATTGTCTAAATAATTAATTGATTTAAATCAATAATGATTAAAAACATGTATTAGTATATACACAATTTAAAAAAAATAATTTTAAAACTATATTAAATACAAACAAAATTTACTCACATGGTATTGGAGGGATTTGAATGTTGACCAGACCCTTGCTGAAGACTTGTTCCAGGCTCATAGCTAGTCATCAAACAGATTACTTTAGTCTTAAAATCCTGGGACCAAGCCTCAAACTCCATGGGAGGAGAAGAAGTGTTTTTATCATCAGATGAAATGTTAAATCTAAACACATATCTCAACACATTGAAAATAATGTAATTTAGTAATGTAAGTAAAAAAAACAAATACTTACAAATCAGGATTGAAGAGAATGTCATGGGGATCCTTGTACATATGCTCTTGGATAATTTGCTCAAATTGAGCATTCCACCCATAAAGAAAGCCTCTAGGATTGTTGTTCATTTTACTAGAAGATTGTATGTTAACAAATAATTGAATGAAATTTACAAATGCATTCTACAAATTATAGATGTCAATTGTTTACATTTCAAAAACTTTATCTAATAATAAACATTAAACTTGCTAAAAAGATTTCATGAAAAATAATGTACTGATGAAAAACATTAAATAAAAACATTTCACAGAAGTATATAAATTAATTACTAATCATTATATCATTCATAGTAATATTTTTAAATCTCACGATATTTAAAGCAGAAAATGTCTGTGCTATCAGAAGTCTAGTAATTTTGTGATAATGCTTTGTTTACATGCTGTCTACAAACAAGTGGCTTTTACATTCTCATAAACATTTCTTTATTATCTATGACACATTGGAACAATGGATTTCATGTACTTTGTAAATATCTTGGTAAAGCTGATATTTGACTAACCCAATTTTTCAGATTTTCAGACAATAGTTTGTTACTAAATGATTGACAATAAATCTGTCAGTTTATTTTTAATTTCATAGAAATACACCAAACTTGTGTCTAAATAAGGTAATAAAATACATATTTTAGAAAAAGGAAATCTGTGGAAATACAACTGTGTAAATTTGATAGTAATTTTATTATTAGCTTATATGTACATTGTCAAACCTAAAAAACTAGCCTATTGTAAAATCTCTATGTGTATAAAATTCAATGGGTATCAGTGCAATCATTGACTATTTTTCAGGAATATGACCAGCAATCAATATTGTAGAATCACTGGGGTGTGATTCTAGCGAACTCAAAGAGAATACAGTTTAAACTATTTCTATTTACAAAATGCATTGCTCTATATATACAAGTTATTTACAATATTTACAAATACCAGTCACTAACAAGAAAAGTGCAAGGTCTGGCTGATAAATAGCAACAACTACCAGTGATGTTACAATATCTTAAACACAGCTATGAGTACATTTTACCCAAATTTGCAATTATAGAGCAAAAGATGGTCATTTTGAATAGCATTCAAAAGGTTATAAACCATGAAAGTATACCACTCACTTGGAACAGAGTTTTGCACATTCAATTTCAAGCATCTCCAGAAAAATATCAATACAATTCATGTGGAAGGATTTCCAATAGACTTTGCCATTTCAAAAATCTTTTCCCTTATTGATGGAGGCATTGAAGAAGATGATAGTTTGTCAATTTTCTTTGATCACAGACATTGTGTGGAATATAGTCTAATATCATGTGAATAAATGTAGATAGTTGTTGTAATGCATTGATATATATTTTTACAAAACACAAGGGAAGAAATTAATATGCCAAGTAAAAAACTAGAATTACCAAGGTCAGAAACTAAAAACACAAGGGAAAAACTAAATATACCAAGGACAGAAACTAAAAACACAAAGGAAAAACTAAATATTCCAAGGACAGAAATTAAAAACACAAGGGAAAACTAAATGTACCAAGTTAAGAAACTAAAAACACAAGGGAAAAACAAAATATACCAAGGACAGAAACTAAAAACACAAGGGAAAAACTAGATATACCAAGGTCAGAAACTAAAAACACAAGGGAAAAACTAAATATACCAAAGACAGAAATTAAAAACATAAAGCATTTCTATATTCTCTTATTGTATAATAATTAGAAGGATGTATTATTAATTTTTAAAACCAGCGATTATTTTCATTTATCCCCACTCTTGCTAAATTTGAATGCAAATTGCATGTTAAATTAACAGTTAGGTAAAACATTGACAATTATTGGTTTAGATGAAAAATTGCTGTAAGTTACAATCCAAAATAATGAATTCAAAACCCTGCAAAACAATGTTTAATGTCTACCCGACAAAATCTTGAATGTTAAAATATAAAATAATGAGCATCTATGAATGTAAATTTTTTCACAATAACTTGTATTTAAAGGAACAATGTTTATTGGTTATCGTTAAAAGTATATGATATTAAAAATAATGTATAAAACCTCTATAAAATGATTGTAACCCAAATAGTTTATTTTAAAAATGCTTTGAAAAGTAGTTAGTGCAATTGTGCATTACCCTTTGGTCAAAACATGAAATTTTAAATTATTTTTCCAAACAAAAGTAAAAATTAATGGGTTATGAAATCATCAAAATTAAATTTCTTTTAATTAATATTCATTCATTTATTATTATTATAATTATAAGTGGAAATAAAATATCAGTGGAATATCAAATTATTTTTTGACAAAAGCAAGTAAAATGAAATTGTCTGTAAGGTCTATATTCTAACACATTCAAATTCCAGTTAAATTTTATCAGGCATGTTTTAACTTGATTACAAATTATTAATCACTCTCTCACTAGTTTTCTAATCATAGAGTTGGTTGTTAATTTATTTGCCATGACGCCTTGTATGAAATTTAATGTGTTTTTCAAAGTACATGGAAATGCTTACAACAGCATTTACTATATTAATGAAATGTTAATTTTATTGGATAAAAAATTATATGTAATCACAGTACAACATTCAAAGGAAATGCTTTCCTGTCTCCCACACAACATTCAGAAAGCTTTCAACTGGTATGAACTCAATTTCCATCACATTGCATTTACAGAAGGAAACCCAACAAATGAACAAATGATGATTTTTATTGAATCTCTGAATTTATCATGTAGAAAGGAAATAGTATTTTGGGCATGTGATAGAATGAACTGTGAGTTTTTAAGTCGTTTAATTTCTCAACCCATTGAAAATTTATTTGATTATGGTTATTGATATCCACAAAACTATGAAAACTCTACAGACTGTATAAAAGACTATTATAAATTTGGACGCCAAATGAACAATCCACAAGGTATATTATTATCTCCATTTACTAATAATAACCATTTCAAATTTAAGAAATTTGTTGTGAAACCATTGTAGCTAATAATTAATTGTTATCCTGTCTATTTATTATTAATTTATCAAACATATTAACTAGTACATGTAGAATGCATCTGTGGAAGCATGTATTTAATTTAAAAATTATTTTTACTTAGAAATATTTATTGATTAAAAGGTTTTTATTTTTGCAATTGACATGTGTTTTCTGTGAAACATATTTATTAACCTCTATATTAGAAAATTATTTGTTTGAAAATACATATGTAATTCCAAAAATGTATATGAATAGAAAAAATTGTTACATTTTAAACATTTCTAATTTCATTGAATTTTGAAAATTTTGTATTGATAAATTTGTTACATTTAAACAATAGACTGCAAACAATGCCAACAAAAAATTCCAATGACATCAGAGATACACCTCCGTCAATATACAGGACCAATTATTTATGTAATATGGATAAAAAAGTTTTTTAAATTTTATACAATAAACAAATGTGTTTGCCAACAAATATTACAACAAAAGAGAATGTGTTCCAATGATGTCAGAGATACATGGACGGCGAAAGTACACAATTACATCATAGCCATGCCAGACATCCCCGCCAAGGTCAAAAGGTTGAATATCTATGGGCTTCTAGTCTCTTCATACTACTGAGAGAATGCCAATATATAATGGATTTCCAAGTATTTTTCTACTATTTGAGAGTCTAACATATGTATATTTGTTACTAGATTTAGCTTCAGATTTTGATGTATTGCTTTAAGTTTAATACATTTGAAGTGTTTCCTTTTGTTATGGTTTCACTAGTATATGTTTTAACACAATTGACAAATATTCCTTTTGCAAATTGTTCTGACTTTGCATACACCTCAAATTTACATTTCTAAATGTATAGATCTCGAAATTATATTCTAAAAAATCGCTAATAATCAAAATGTGTGAAATTATAATTTGTAATGTTTTAAGTTTTGTTTTTGGATTTATTTTCTCTATGAAGCTTTCAGAATGATGTGTCATTAGAAGCAATTCCCTTTAATAAAATATATTTTCATCAAGTCTAATACAAATTTTTGTTAGCAAAGATATTAAATGTGTGAAATTTGTATATTATTTTGTAATCACATGAAACAAAGCTAGTAATATTAACTTTTTAAAATGCAAAAATAACTTACATTATTGAATGAATTCAACCATCACCACTTGAATCATTGTGAAAACTGAATAATGTGTTAAAATGAAGATATCTTTTCGTCATAGACATTTAACAAAATCGAAATTTTATGACAGTTTCAGTATGAACTTTAAAAAACGAAAAAGAAAAACGTGCATACACTTAAATTTGATAATTTCTAGTTGTATATTCAGAGTTTTTTGTATTTTGAAGTGTTAATCGCTTTGTTTTTATGTATTTTATTTAATATCACACGTAATTACTCATCTTAAGGCATTCTACAAATTACATTATGTAGTTGAACAATAAATTTTCCTATTTGCTGAAAAGATTATGCAATATATAGAATACCCATTAATAAACATCGTTTGACAAGATGATTTCTACTGCTAATTTATATCCTCCTGTACATACAGATAATTCTTCCAACATTTAAGTTTGTAATAAATGAAAGTTATGTATGAATGTACTGACAAACTCTGCAGAGAAACGTTTTTAATTTGTAAAGATGCTCATGTTAAGACTTTTATTAAATGTCTAAGAAAGCTATATGTATATATGGATAAATATACCTTTTGTATATACATACAATATAAGTTCTGTTAAATATAAAACAATTTCTGGGTAATAACAAGAATTTATGAAATTTAATACTAGTGCTATTATTCAGTGTACATAACAAGTTCATTAACAAACAATATATGATTATTTCAATATACTATTCCTTTCAATGGTCTAAAACTACAAACATACACTTTAAAATTATTTATAGTTTGGCTATATAATGTATGAATATTCACATCTTTAGTCACCCTCTTCATTATTCATGAATTAATTGAGGGCAATGACTCATCAACTAGCACACGTCAATCAATTTTTATACATGTATGTGAACGCTTTTTTTGTGACAGATTATAAAGTAATCAGTCAAAAAAAAAATTTTTGCTGAAACATGCTTTTGCAATTTCAGCAAAAAGCATTCACATACATGTTTGTTTGGTAATACACATTTTTAATTGAATTTGTTTAAACTTTTATTTATCATGTGTTTTATACTGTGATCTATCACTTAATTTATTAATCATTCATTTAGATATGACCATGTGAAATTCATAATTTGTAAATACGCATTATGTTTGTTTCCTACAGATTTCCTTCAACAACAATGATGATAAACTAACACAATAGAAAAATTTAATAGTACGATATATATGATCATTATAAGCAAAGTGTAGAATAAATTGCATTTTTGTCTTGTCTTAAACACATATGTGGGTTTTACCATGTATGTTTATTAAATATTAGAAATTGCGAGTTTTTGCATAAACTATTTCCGAAAAATTATTTTGCATTATTACCGAAATAAGCCATTACACTTCTAATGACTATTATTATCTCTCTGATTCAAACATTTTTATTAAATTTTAGCAAATAAAACAAGTATGTAAAGTAAACATATAAACTAAATTAATGTGGCATTTCCAATATTTATGTATGTTACTACAAAAAAGCAAGTATGTAAACTAAATTAATGTGGTATTTCCAATGTCATGTATGTTAGTAAAAAACAAGTATGTAAAATAAGTAATGTCATATAAATAAGCAAGTCATGTACATTAACAAAAAGCAATTAAAACATGTAAACTAAATTAGACCACGTAAATAAGCGAGTCACATACATTAACAAAATTCAAGTATGAAGTATGTAAGCTAAGTTAGTCCAGGTAAATAAGCAAGTAAAAAAATTGTTACATTTTGAACAATAGATTGCAATAATTCTAATCTCATGGGATTTTTGACTTATTAATTATGTAATTCCAAAAATGTATATGCACAAAAAAATTGGCTACATTTTAAACAATAGACTGTAAACAAATGTAGTTGCCAACAAATATTACAACTAAACAGAATATATTCCAATGACGTCAGAGATACACCCCCGTCAATATACATGGCCCAGCAGGGGCCAAAGGTCATCTCTCGACCAATCAGAATCAAAGTTGTGTGATGAAATTGCCGCGGTTTTATACTACTGTTGATCCCATGAAAAAGGTGAACTTTTCTTTAACAACTGTCTTAATGAAAAAGTTATTTCTGCGTAATTTGGTATAAATTCAGATAGATAGTTGATC
>CABFPE010001144.1:0-11942 GCA_900660155.1 Hofstenia miamia | reverse complement strand
TCATTTGAAATTTAAAATCAGCAGGTACTTTTGTAGAAATTTTATAAATAGCTTTGATTCAACCATAATTTTGATGAACAATAAATTCTTCGGAGTTTATTTACTTTTCATTTCTACACTTATCTGGTTTGATTATTTAATAAAATGTGCAGCTAGGCAAGTTGTGTCGAGTAGTGGCTGGATTCCATCACGGGATCGATTCTCAGGGTCCTTGTGCCAGTCACGAAACCGCACTTATGTTATGGTTAGGAGTTTTTCGATTCTTGCCTAGTCTGACTATCGATCAATACATGTATGAAATAATCAACGCTTGAAACGACTGGATAGTCGACACCTAGGGATATTTATATATTCTTAAATGTAGGAGACTCGACTATAATTGACCTGATAAATGACTTTACATGTAGTGTTAGTAAATGTAGGTATAGGAAACTGCAACATTATTACTTAAATGATTAAGCCGATAGTTTTTACGGTAATGGCTAATTTTAATATTATCCAAATGCAGTTAGTGTCAACGCCCGGTTGCTTTATTAAATCAAAACAACAAACACTTTACAAAGTTGAGTTTAAGTCAGTTACAACTTTACTTGAGTGCACGCACTAAGCTAACGTAAGGTACACATAATTAATTCCAGTTGAGCTGAGGTGGTGCCGTGGACTCAACCATCGTTGCAGAAGGAGAGGAGCTGTGTTGTGGAGATCGGCTTCGGGCAGTAGCCCATAGAAGAACTGAAGAGGAAACATCATATTGCTCTGTCACCTAAACAGTGATAGTTAATACTCAATTACTTGATTAACATAACTAGTTAATAAGAGAGGAATGTCTGATGGTTCAACAACTTGGTAACACTTCACCCGCGATTTACTAGAGTACTCATACACGGCGTAATAAGCTAGGTGGAGGATGTTACATTAAGATAAATAAAAATTATGTTAATGCAACTGTTAATTTTAAGCGTAGTAAATTACCCACAGGTGATGCAGTTAACCTTAAGGGTAAAGACAACTTAATCCCATTTATAGATATTAATACATTGTTTACAGAAACAATAATAAAATATTTTAATATAATCAACCAACCATTAAAATATAATGTCTCATTTTATTTAAAATTTACAAAAGGTTTTGAAGATACACTTAAAGATGTAATAGTTCCTTATCAATTTAAAATGAAAGAAATAAAAGCTAAAAATGAAGTAAATAATATTAATATTTCCTCAAAATTAAAGGAAATTATTGATGATTTTGAAAAATTAGAAGGATCAAACTGGGTATTCATTGGAGTGCATAGCATAAATATTAAAATGTACAAAATTTCTTGGGGTGGAACATATGTTAAATTGCCAATTAAATCTTCTTCAATTTTAAATATTATTAATAATGATGATAAGTGTTTTTTGTGGTCAATAATTGCAGCACAACACCCTAGTTCTACTAATCAAAATAGAACATGTGTTTATGAAAAATATCTAGATAAATACAATTTAAATGGAATAACATTTCCAATAACAATAAATGGAATTGAAAAATTTATTAAACAAAATGGAATAAAAGTTAATGTTTATGAGCTAAAAGTTTGGGGAGATAGGGCAACTTCGTATAATGTATTACCTATTTATTATTCTGATGAAAATGCAATTGATTTGGGGGTGTATGAAAATCACTTTGTTCTAATAAAAAACTTGAAATGTGTACTATACAAGGATTTAAGTAAAGATGAACTATACTTTTGTAAGAAGTGTTTGTTAAAATGTAGAAAAAAGTCAACTTTTCAAAATCATATTAGATTATGTAAAATTGAAGACACAACACAATTATATTTTACAAAAGAAGACCAAATTAAATTTAAAAATTATCATTAAAAAATAGATGTTCCATTTAGAATTTATGCAGATTTTGAATGTTATAATGAAAAGGTCAAGAGTAAATTTAATTTATCTGATGTTGATAAAACTACAATTTTATGTAATCAATTACCTATTGCTTTTGAAATATATCTAAAATCAGATATTCCTGAACTATGTAAGTCAAAATACATCTCTTATTTTATAAAAAGATTATTTAAAGTATTTTTTCAAAAAATTAAAGAATTAGAAAACAAGTTTTTCTTTATGTTTCAATGTTACACTTCAATGAAAATTACTAAAGAAGAAATTCAAAGGAATGTTATTTATGTGGATGCACAAAAGGCACAAAGGACCTGTCAGGTAAAGAGTTGCCTTAAAACTAGTAAGAGATCATTGTCATTTAACTGGGAAATACAGAGGTGCATCTTGTAATAATTGTAATTTGATGGCTCAAAAATAATGCATGGCTTTTGTACCTTTGTACTTCATAATTATTCACAATATGATTTACATTTATTTTTCAATGAATTGTTTAAATGTAAAGAAAAGCTGGTTATAAAACNTCACGATATGATTCACATTTATTTTTCAATGAATTGTTTAAATGTAAAGAAAAGCTGGTTATAAAACTGTTATGTAAAACTGAAGAAGAATATATCTGTACAATATGGTTGTATAAGGTTTTTGGATTTCTTGCATCATCATTAAATAATTTAGCAAATAATCTTGATAAAAAGCCTATTCTAGAGTAATTTCATTTAAACAGAAAAAAGTTTTAGAAGGGTATATTGACCACAACACAAACATGTGTTCAAAAGCAAAAAATAGTTTTGAAAAAGANATAATATAACTTTGAACTATATGGATACAGATAGTTTCATCTTCAATATAAAAACTAAAGATATAATTAATGATTTGAAAACACTTAATGATGATTACAAATTATTTGATTTTAGTAATTTTGATAAGAATCAGGAATTATTCAATGAGCAAGTTAAAAAGATTTCTGGTCATTTTAAGATAGAAACTCCTGAAAGTATTTATTTAATGAGTTTGTTGCATTGAAGAGTAAAATTTTTTCATATAAAGTTAATGATCAAAGTAAAAACACTTTGAAAGGAATAACAAAAGTTGAGAAAG
Source organism: Hofstenia miamia (assembly GCA_900660155.1). Classification (NCBI taxonomy): domain Eukaryota; kingdom Metazoa; phylum Xenacoelomorpha; order Acoela; family Hofsteniidae; genus Hofstenia; species Hofstenia miamia. The sequence continues at coordinate 8,952 of CABFPE010001144.1, read as the reverse complement.
AGAAGTTAACTTTTCAATATTATAATAATTGTTTAGAAACAAATAAAATTGGTGTTTCAAACAATTATACATTGAGAAATAAAAAACATAAAATTAGTTTAATTAGTACAGAGATGACTTCTCTCAGAATTTGATGATAAAAGGTATTACTTAAATAATAATGAAAGTTTTCCATATGGCTTCCTTTAAATAAATTCAAAGTTATAAATTGTCTCTTTGTTCATTCAAATAATTATAATATTAAATTAATTTATTTGGGAATATTAAATTTTAATTTGATGAACATCTACATATTAGTGTCAATTAACAACATATGTTAGTATTCTTTTTATACATTCATCAAGTGAAACATTAAAGTTATGTAGCTGTGTCTATTCTGGTTGTACATAGATGAAACTTTTGAATTAAGTTTGAATGATAGCTGCATATCAATGTCAATTAACAACATATGTTAGTATTTTTTTGTATAAGTGGATATTATTGACATAGTACTGATGTAAATCCTCTTACATCTTATGCATATGTTACAAAGTTAGCATTTTCCATTTTTTCAACAAAACATGATATTGTGCTTACATAAATCCTCCTATGTCTTATGCACATCATACAAAGTGAGCATTTTCCATTTTCTCAATGAAAAATGTATTTACCTTTATTTATTACTAATAGAATTATTTATTGAATTTGTTAATTTTTATTACTTTAAAAGATTTTGTTCCTTAAGTTCTGATTTGTTTAAGGTTTTTATAAAGTTTCCTGTCAATTCAAAACAAATTATGTTTTCTAAGTACTACATTTATGTATATATTTTTAATGATTGTTTATGATTGAACAGTTAGATATATTTTCCACCTCAATGCTTTCAAAAATTACATATTCTTGCACTATGATTTCTTGGTCCAACATTTGTATAGCTATAATATGAATATGATTTATGAAAATTTAATAACTTTGATTTACAGATGTTTACTATGAAATTTTTAGTAAAGTCTTCACCAAACAGCATTGTTATGGATAGCAACTTAGTTGGAAGTGATTTCCAATATCTTTTTCAAACTTCTTAAAATTATATCAAAAAAAATAATAAAGAGGACTTTTTAAGAATTTTAAGACATTTTGCTAATAAATATCAACTTCAATTTAATCCTGAAATTGTTCATGAAGATATGAATCCTTCCAAAATCGAAAAATTCAAAAAGAGTAAAGACATTTTATTAAACTCTCGGAGCAATTGCCCATTATATAACCACTTTGAGAATCAAGAATATGTTTACACAAATCTGACAAACGCCCAAAGTCACTTAAAAAACATTGGTGAAGATTGGAATACAGTAAATCAAGAAACGTGTTTCTTGCATCATGTGCAGGTAATATTTTATGCCATGCCAAGCTTTAATGTATTAAAGAGAAAGAGCTTTTTTCTACATTTTTACAATCCACAACAATAAGTGGTGCATGGACAAGATTTCTAAATAGAATATACAAAATCACTCAAAAATGTCCAAAAATTGTAAAATGTTCTGTTTCATAAGAACTCTTAAGAAGATATTCAATCTTAATTCTGGAAAATTTGAATTACTTGAGGAATTTTGGTGAAGACTATTTATTGGCGATATTCCCTATCTGTATTTTACATTTCTATTTATTATTTACATAATCATTTTGTGAAAATTCACTATTAATTCTAACAAAACAAAACGCATGTATTTTATATGATATATTTGTATAGATATGCAACAGCTGCAAGAGCGGAAGTATACTTCCACTCTTATGGATTCATTTTTCATAAAATTGTAATATGGCTGAAATGTTCATTCAAACAATCAAATTTCTGTTTATATACTAAGATGTACACTAATAACATGGATTCAAAGTTGCTTCAAAAACATTGGGGAATCCGGAAAAGGCAGGTTTTCTAAAAAAATGCAAAAAAATGCTCTAAAACATATTGGTGCATTGCTTAAAATGGGGTATAATTGAATAATTATTTATATGGGTATGGCTGCAGTTTTTTTACCACTGGCTGTAAAATCTTGAATTTAAAAAAAACGCCTTTTTTCTTATCAAAATCAATAGAAAAGTGTAAAAAGTTATTAAAAAATGATCATTTTTAGAAAACTGCATATATGCAAACATACATTTTATTACCACTAACATTATCCATTGAATGATCTGTACAATTTGATTGCCATTCTTGTAGGTAAAAATTGAGATTAATTCAATATCGGCTTTCTCAAATTGATAACCAGATGATTTTAAGAATGCAACTTATTTATGAGAGTTCGAGTGCCCAAACTGATGATGAATTTTTGAGATATCAGACTGTGGACATATAACAAAGCCCAAATGTCCATTACCATTACTCTTAAGTTTTGAAATTTGTCCTTCGATAGAAATTTCATCACATGAATTATTAATAATAGCATCCATTCATCTAAGTGACGACAATGAAATAAGGAGAGGAAGTTCTCCTGATATTACATGAACACATAAATATCTAATATGTTGATTAAGATATATAGGTATTTTGATTTGATACATAGACTTGCTACTTTGGCCTCCACCAAAAGCAAAGTTTGCTTTTGAAAGTGATTTATTTGGATTAGGATTTAAATTACACCAAAGTAAATAATACTTAAGCCAATTTTCACTGCATATAGTAAGTGTACAAACTGTATCAATGATACCAACAGGTTCACCTTGATTGTAGTAACACGAATCTGTGGACATAAATACAAAATATGTTTCATTTTACTCAACTTCTGATACATTAGCAGCTGCTACCACATCTACAAGCAGTTTGCAAAACATACTGTTGGTCACCACCGCAATATAGGCCTATACTTACTTAGGATGAGATTCTGATTGATGAGGAGAGTTTTTCGCACAATGAAGACATGAATTGCAAATACGACAGCAACTGTTATTATTTGGACCTTTAAAACCAGTAGCCCTTCTATTATAGTAAAAGATATTACCGCCTCCATTAAAAAAACCCCGGTAATTGGGATGTAGACGTGAATTTGCAGTTTCTTATGCTGTTTCAATTTTTTAGTTCACCACCTGATGTCTGTGATAAACTGCATTTGTCGACCCCTTTTATCTCTGACATGGTTTTGAAGGCAGTGGATAATGAAATTAAATAAGACAATGAAAGCAATGGATTTTAATTTGTTTGCATTACCTAGAAAATAGGTATGTACACGTTTCAGAGTTGAAACCAGTCAGAATTTTTGTTGACCCGACTGAGCTTGCAAAGCTTTTCCTAAAACAGCTGTAAATGACTGGTAAATTTTTCAATAATTTTAATCAGTTTCGACCAGCGCCCAGAATTTGATATTTGCAAATAGACGGGATATTTTTTCAAAGGTAGTGAATGAGAACACAAAATTTTAAAGGCTAAAATTAGAATGCTATTCAAATTTACACAGTATTCAACTTATCAGTGCAGATTAAGTCTAGATAGGTTATTAAGTCTCGCTTCTTTCAAAACTGCTTGACTTCAACAGTATCTTGGTTTAAGAGAGTACGAGTTTCAGTAAAAATGTGTTGGCAGCCAGTCAGTAAATTGAAAATTCAGGACGGTATTTGGCGATAGCAGACCAAATTCCGTTACTTAGGACTCTTGTATATGCATATATACATGTAATTGAAAGGAAATAAACTTTCACTAACTAAACCAAAGCATAAAACTTACATTTAATATAATGAAGGTATGAATACTTTCATTACTAAAAATAATATGACGACATTACAAAATTGAGTTGCCACAAAAATTATAATGTAGAATAGTGAGATTGATTAGGGGTAAACCATCAATTCGGTACTCCATAGCTATAGAACTGTAAGACATAAACCTAATCCCTCTCCAATTCCAGCGAAACAATGATTTTTAATTGAATTCAACTAAGCTTTCTTTTGGTAACAAGAAGAGTTGTGTTCACCAATTCCACACGGCATCACGCCAAAGATCCATCACAAACAAGCGTTCCCTACAAGAAAACAAACAGTGCTACCCTACTATGTCTCACTTTGTATTATCTAGCTCAATAAAGTTTATTATATAATAGCATATGATATTTCATTTGTTTGTTTGACCGAAACATGGTGGGATGAATTTACATTTTATGATTCATTAGTTTCAGGAACAAATTATATAATTGCAAGTTTATGTATAAGAAGTGGAGAAAATCTTTCTACACATGGAGGATGTGCAATTCTGTGTAAAAAGATTGTTAATTTACAAGATTCAGTTGATTGCGAATTTGCATGCTCTACTGTTCTTCAGTTGGACAACAATTTATTGCTATTTATTTGCTTATACATTCCCCCAAGCACTAGTAAATATCGGCCTTCTTCTACAACGATAATTGACTATATACTAAAAATGAAAACTTCATTTGATCTTTACCAGCCAAGTATTTCACATTTAATCTACATAATGGGTTATTTCAATTTTCCATTACTTGATATTTCAAGTGGTATTTCCCCTAATGAATATGATCAAATAATTTTTGACTTTTTAATACCACTACATTTAAATCAAGTTGTTTACTTTTCAACACATATCAATGGAAATACTCTTGATTTAATATTTACAAATGATACTAATTTGGAAAATGATGAAAATTATTTCATATCTCCTATGCTAAGCTTCTCTGATCATTGTATTATATTCATGAATACTAATATTTCATTTCCTAATATAAATCATCTGAAGTTCAACGATATTGATAAATCAATTAGTAAATCAAAATTTTCGTTTAAATTGATAGATCATAAAAACCTAACGGCATTTTACCAATGTTCATTGCTTTCGTTTAATGAGATATATACACAAATTTCTGGTATAATGAATTATTTAAAAGTATTCAACTACATGTTCCTAAGAAGAGAAATAAACGAAATGATTTTCTATCATATCTTACGTCTGACACAATTCATTTATTTAATAGATGCAATTCTTTATATAAAAAACTAATAAAACCAGATGAAATTTATTATCAATTATGTAACGATGTATTTCTATCTGCTGAATTAGATAAAGTTTTATTCATTGAAAGTCTGTGTTCTACAAAAAATATCAATAACTGTTTTAAATTTTTACAATCTCTAAATCAATCACCGATTCCACTCCCAATATATTTGGAAGAAATTATTGCTGAAGATCCACTACATGCTAGCAATTTACTTAACAACTACTTTTCCTCTGTTTACAAAGAAAACGACGAAATTTTTTCTTCTTTTGAATTACAAACATATAATGAAATTCAAATAAACTTAGATATGGTTTGTAAAGCTTTAGATATGATTACGCCTAGTGAACTTTCCGTTCATATTTTAAATCTTTTTAAAAATTGCATATGGAATTGCTCAATTCCAAATATATGGAAAAGATCTTATACCGTGCGTTTTTAAAGTTCCGGTGAATTTGAAACGTATATTTCGGAAATATAACAAAATTTAATCAACAAAGAAAACATACATTATTAACAGTTATGAGTTAGCATTAATTGTTCAAATAATGTTTTCGAGGTGACCACCTTCATTTTCAATACAGGTTTCCAGTCTTTCAAGCACAGAATCACAAGCATTTTGAAACATTTCTTCTGTCATTGATTCGTATACTTCAATAGTTTTCTCCTTCAGTTGTTGCAAACTTTGAGGTATAGGCTCTGCATAAACCTTGTTTTTTATCCACTCCCAGACAAAGAAATCCAAGGGAGATAAGTAGGGACTTCTAGGAGGCCAGCTAAACTCAGTTCGATCACTAATAAGACCACCAGGAAAAAGGGTTTTCAATGCTTCAAGCGATGTATTGGCTGTATGTGGTCTAGCGCTGCCCCAATTGAATCTTATATGGTTTAAGTTTTAACGCTCGCTTCATAATTGNATACATTATTAACAGTTATGAGTTAGCATTAATTGTTCAAATAATGTTTTTGAGGTGACTACCTTCATTTTCAATACAGGTTTCCAGTCTTTCAAGCACAGAATCACAAGCATTTTGAAACATTTCTTCTGTCATTGATTCGTATACTTCAATAATTTTCTCCTTCAGTTGTTGCAAATTTTGAGGTCTAGGCTCTGCATAAACCTTGTTTTTCATCCAGCCTCACACAAAGAAATCCAAGGGAGATAAGTCGGGACTTCTAGGAGGCCAGCTAAACTCAGTTCGATCACTAATAAGACCACCAGGAAAAAGGGTTGTCAATGCTTCAAGCGATGTATTGGCCGTATGTGGTCTAGCGCCATCTTGCTGCAGGATTGATATGCGCCACTTCCTTTTAGATTTTAAACAAGTTATGATTGTCGCTCCAAAACGTCTATATAAATATCTTTGGTAAGAGTGCCTTCTAGCAAGGCTATTATTGGTAGTCTAACAGACTTTGAAAAGCCTACCCACACCATAACCTTACTTGAAAAATGTGATACCTGAGTGATGGGTGGTTTTTCAGTACTCCAAAATCTTGTGTTTTGTCTGTTAACCACACCATTTAGACTAAAGTAGGCTTCATCTGAAAAAATAACTCTTCCTAAGAAGGATGGGTCGTCTTCAACTTCTTTAAGAAATCTTTTCGACCTAAACAATTATCATCACTAAGCTGCTGCCCCAATTGAATCTTATATGGTTTAAGTTTTAACTCTCGCTTCATAATTTTCCATGTAGTCGATTTTGATCGGCCAACACTTGCAGCGACATTCGAGGTGATGGGAAGCTGATGCAGGTTTTTCAGTTGTTGAATTGCCTCCTCGACTGCCACAATATCANTAAACAATTATCATCACTAAGCTGCCGCCCCAATTGAATCTTATATGGCTTAAGTTTTAACTCTCACTTCATAATTTTCCATGCTGTCGATTTTGATCGGCCAACACTTGCAGCGACATTCGAGGTGGTGGAAAGCTGATCCAGGTTTTTCAGTTGTTGAATTGCCTCCTCGACTGCCACAATATCATCATTGCTTATAGAATCGCCTCTTCCACTTCTAGGTAGATCTGACAAGGTGTGATACTCTTCAAATTTATTGACAAGTCGTTGAACTGAGGTATCATTCGGGCGATCTTCTTTGCATTTAATACAATGTTTAGTACAGTAGTGTTTAATGGCTGCAGTTACTTATTTTTGGCTGGCATAATATAACATCAACATCGATTTTCTGGCTCGTATCCATGGTAAACAAAATCCAAACAAATATACTATCGAGTGACCTAATGATTCTTAAAATATTTTATTGCATATTTTTAATAGAGACTTTTTAAATTCACCGAAACTAAAAGCGNNGTAGTGTTTAATGGCTGCAGTTACTTATTTTTGGCTGGCATAATATAACATCAACATCGATTTTCTGGCTCGTATCCATGGTAAACAAAATCCAAACAAATATACTATCGAGTGACCTAATGATTCTTAAAATATTTTATTGCATATTTTTAATAGAGACTTTTTAAATTCACCGGAACTAAAAGTGCACGGTATATATATATATATCGCTAAAGGTCTTAAAAACCCCATCCTGACTGCGTTGTCAAATATAAATCCTTGAAATTTTGCAGGGTATTGTCTCTTTAGTTTACCTACCCCCATGATAAATATATTTAAGTTCGAATGATTACTGCAGAAGCAATTGCCAAAAAATAGGTTTTTTGGAAAAAGTGTAATTCGCGCTAAATGCCAAATGTAAAGTATTTGCATTTTTCATAACAAAAAGCGGGAAAAAAAAGATATATATATATATAGGGTGGGCCATAAGTCGCGCACCAAAGAATTAAATGATATGAAACTGTAAAATCTGCGTGGTAGAATATATTTTCATTTCTTTCGGTATGTGATACATCTTCTTTTATGAAGTAATAAAACTTTTTTGTATTTATCACTTGCTATAATTAATTCTTTGCCTCTTAAAAATTTTTATTTTCATTTCAGGCATGCCTTTAACAATTGACGAACGAGTTGAACTGGTAATTTTGAAAATTGGATTGGAAGAAGTGGCACGGTAGAATGGGCGCCAAGATCCCCTGACCTAATCCCTATGGATTTTTATTTTTGGGGCAGAAAACAAATTCGTGAGTGCAATCATATAGATGGAAACAGTGAGTTACTTGATAAAGTTTATGGAAATTTTGAACATTGACTGGAATTGTGTATCAACACAAATGGTGAACATTTTGAGCACTTATGATTGTATGAGCTTGTACAAAGTTTTTTTCAGTATATTTGTTAAGCTTGGTTTTAATAAATAATGTTTGTTACTGTCAGAATTATTTCAAATCCTTTGGTGCGCGACTTATGGCCCACCCTGTATATTAATTTTAGCAGAATACTAACTATTTAAATTTTTTTATCATAAATAATAGAGAATAGTTTTAGTAAGAAATTTTTCTAATTACCATCAGAAAAATTCAAAAGCAAAAACATTAATCTCTAACCTTAACCATAAACCTTTCCTTTTAAATTAATTAGAAAATGTATATAAACGACAAAATTTTCCACCACATGAATCTAATTCTTCATGTTTGGAGTTACGATTAATATCACATCACTAGAGTTTCCTATTTTGTTTCGATATTTTCTTACTTAGTGCCTAGATAGAATAGATAAATAAGCTTGTAGATAGGGTCCAACATTGTACGGATAGAAGTAGGGGCGTACACTGAGTTTTTGACGGTCTTAATAATGTGAAAATATTGAAAAATAGACTCTAAAAATGCACTTCCCGAATTAGTTCTTAAAATTTTTGTTTGAAGATTTTTTTATTTAACCAACCAAAATCAGTTGCTTGGATACGCTACTGGATGGGAGACAATAACATGTTTCTAAAAGAAAAGCAAAGTTTGTGTAAGAAACTATTAAAAACAAATACTAAACAGGAATTTTGCTGAATTTTAAAATGGGTAACATTTCTACAAAACAACACAAAGAACAAATATAAACATGACTAACCCTATTTT
>CABFPE010001143.1:52728-102979 GCA_900660155.1 Hofstenia miamia | reverse complement strand
ATAATACGGTATATATTAACGCGATGTAATGCAAACATTTGTGATATCAAAAATTACTCATACCAAAAATGGCCTGTGATATTATCAACGTGAACCCGAAAGGGGTTGTTATAATACGGTATATATTAAACATGTTGTAATGCAAACAAATGTGATATTATCAAAAATTACTCATGCCAAAAAGTGTAAACTAAATTTGAACATGAATCATGCAAATAGGCCCTAATATTGTACACTAATTAAAAGCTATTAGCAAGCTGTCAGCCAGTTACCCCCAAAACTGTCAAAAAGCACTTTGCGAGTTATCGCAACCTGTCAGAATTTCATTAGTCATCTGTCAATCAAACGCTGAGTCACTAAAAACACCCCCTCAATATCGCAGAGGTCAAAATGTCAGTTTGTGACCAGGGATCTTGACTTATATTACTACTTAAATGTATTATGTTAAATATTAACTTTACAAACATTTCAGTTTCATTTTGCTTTCAATAATGTTATTAATAAGCATTAGCATCACGTTTTTATTAAATTCCAATTCGTAGTAATAGTAGAAATGACATTTAAAAAAAAATTATTCTGTATCTTCTAGGAAGTAAGGATTGAAAATATTTGAGTGGTGGTGGAGTGTAGAGGAATGAAAATTGTAATAGAACAAATATGCAGCAATAAAATATCGTAAGTAGTTTTGGAGCAGAATTTTTTATTAGGCCAATTTGGGATGGTAGAATATAAAATGAGGGGCAGATGTCAACACGTGGAAATGGGGCAGAGCACAAGCTCTGTTGTAGAGGCTGACGATATACCGAACTGAAAACGAAACCGCGATTTTTAGTAAAACTGAAACTGAACCAAATGTGTTTTGAAAATACCCTGTCAGACAGTTTTTGATGACTACATGTAATTGTATGCATGTAATTGTGCTTAACTGGGCTTCACATCCACAATGCCATCGCGAGATTGTGCATGGTCATTTGAAAGTGACAATAGCACGTGGCGGAATACATTATGCCATGTAGCTAGAGTGATACGCAGCACTGTGCGTGGCATTTCAAGATGACAATTGCGCGTAGTGAACCGTCATCTTGCGGCAATCTTCTGTTGTAAATTGTTTTCATACCGAACTGAAACAGTGGTATTTTTTGCAGGACTCGAACCGTACTGAACCGACTATAACATTTCAAAACCGTTGGGCTCTACTATGTGGGGTGGGGTAGGGAATTTGACAAAAATCCGCCCTACCTCCATCTCTGAACATTGCAATTATATTTGCTAAAATTAATCATTATTAATGAAATTGATTACTGAATTGAGATATTATAGACATATGTTGTATATCTAATGCTATGAATTTGCATCATAATATAGTACATTTAACCTAATTGTCCTGGGATGTGTTTTTTTTGCCAGACCTGCAGTATTCTCATTGAACAGCTATATTTTGAAAATATTTGTTATAAGATGCATGCTGAAAAAGTTTGGTATCATTAAATCTCCTGTTAGTTACTGATATTTTACGAATACATCTACGATTTTGTTGTGTTGTGTTGTACCTGTTATGTGACACAACAGTCTTTGCTGTTGTGCTTTGTTGGTTGTTGTGTGCACATTCCTTTCAGCAGTTCCAATAATATGTGATTGATTTATTTCGAGAATAAAACTATTTTGTGATCATTTACATTATTATTGCTGGATCAGACTCTTTGAATGATTATCAAGCAAAAAATGTAAAATTGTTCAGGAAAATTCAATAAATCAAAGATGAAGATAGCAAACATTTTGAAATTTTTTAGCATGCCGATTATGATTCAATAACAGACTTAAACAAAATGGCACATTATTGAAATAGCACTTGATTACATTCAGAGGTGTAAAACAATAATCGGTTAAGGACAATAATGGCCATACTACACCATAATGGAATTGACAAGATATTAATATGGTCATTATTTTTGGATGGTATATCCATATTTTATAATAATCGTCCAATAATGGTAGTCCCATAACGTGTATTTTACCTGTAAAAACGCATTAAAATTGTCATTTTATGCCTGTAAATTATACAATATTGCTCAGCCCCTCATTGCGAATTGGACATACAATGCAGATTAATAACATAATTTCCTTTGCTCCTTTATGAGTGGAAGAAGTTTGGTCTTCACACAAAAATGGAATTAATTGCAGCAGAGGCGTAGCCAGCCTATGAAAATTTAGGGGGCAATGAAAAATATATAGCAAATTTATTGCAATGTTCTAATAAGCTGCTTATTATTCTTTTTGAGGGAAGGCGAGTTGGTTTCAATCTGGGGGTGAGCTCAGAGCCTCTGAATAGCAGATAAGGATGAATTGTAGTCAGTAGGTATTACCATATTTGGCCCATTGCTACAAAGTTAGACCAACTGCTGCACTGTAAAACGTTATTTACATTATGTTTGTAGTTCTATGTCTAAGCTATGTTTCAACCATCTTCACTTCCACTCTCTGTTAAATCTAAGTTGCAATAACTAGAATTGTAATTAATATTTTTCATATTTGAATTGCATTACCTTTGAAGTACGTTGTTGTTCATGGTATGGTATTAAACTTGGTTTAAAGCAAGGCCTACTTTAATCACAGCCTGGCGATTTACAATATAAAAAACGAAAAGAAGCAATAAATACTTTGCAAGTATGGTATATATTGGTGCAAAATTTTGTCCAAATATGCAATACAAAGAATACCAAAAATTTGTGGAGCTACAACAATTGTATGTGCTTCCCAACATAAAAAGGGTTCTTGCAACAATTAAAGGATTTCACAAGCCAAAAAATGAAATGAAATTTTAAAAATAATTCCTCTCAAGGTAGAAAAGTTCTGTTTTTATAGATTTATATTCACTGATTTTTATGTTGTCAAATCATAAATTTTGTTATGCAGAAAATGACTTTTTATTGCTAATGTCCTCATTATATTTGAATGTGGTTTTTGGAATTTTCAAGAAATTAAACTACACGGATTTGTAAAAAATAGCTAATTCTTTGATTTGGTTACTTAAAGTGATTTGCGGCATCGAATCTTGATCTGTGGCGAAGTGTGTTTGTTGCCTCATTTTTGTTAACTTTACTGCAAATCGCCAGGCCTTGATTACATTAGGCCTTTTTTAAAGGCATTTATAATAAAATTAATCTATTTTAAAATAAATGATAATATAGCCTGATTTATTTCTAAAGGTTAATTGATTGAAACCACAAAGAGCACGAATTAAACATCCTTATGTACTTAAAGTTTTGATAAAACCATTATAATAACAACAAAGAAACATTCATTTTTGAAATAAATAATTAGTTGAATGAAGAAAATAGAGTGTATGATATGTAGTACCATAAATATAATTTTTAGACGGAATGCTTTACAAGGATTGCATGCAAAAATTGCTATTCAAGCTTAACAAAGTGAATGCTTGCTCTATAGATTTCCTACACATCATCTGTTTAAAAGTAGGTGAAATGGATGAATACTTAGAATACTTGAAATGCTGTCACTGTTTACAACGTTATGAAGAAGCTCATGAGTTAATTTGTGGTCACTCATTTTGCAAGAAATGCATAGATAATGATCTCAAGGACAAAGAAGAAGTTTTCTTTTATGTATGTCAAACTTTATCACAATATGAAGCTATAAAGCTCAAGCTTTTTGAATTAATGAGTTTGTTCATTTCCTCAAGCCACTTAAAGATAAAAGTTCAACAAAATTGAGTGCAGTGTGTATGATGAAATCATTGAAACTAGAGTAGTTTACTTGTGCAAAGAGTGTGATGACTATTTTTTCTTAAACTGACATATTAATCATATCAAAGGAAAACAATAAAAACTCATAACTATTTTTCTCTAAGTAATATTCCAATATCATATTGTGAAGTACATAAGAAAAAACTCGAGTTTTATTGCACTGAGACCACCTGTAAAAAGATAATGTGCGTCAGCTGCGCACTTACTTTACATGATCATTATAAACAAACATTTGAAGAAAGAAAAGATTATTTGAAAGCAGAAATTTAGGATACCACTAGGAAAATATATTTAAGAATTGATGAGCTAAAATCATTCAAGATGTTTTCAGTGAACTACAAGCAAAACATTGAACAACAATTCAAAGATTTGGAAAACAAAGGAAAGAAGCAACTACATTGTAAATCAAGCTAATGAAGCATACAAAAACAAGCAGACGATATGCAGAAAAGAAAATTAGAAATTCTTAAGAAAGTCAATGGAAACATAGAAATGCTTGAGGCCTCTCAAAAAAAAATGTCAGCAATCCTTAAATATACAAAGGAATATCTAAGTAAAAAATCATATGAAGTCATTGTTGAAATAAAGTTATTGAAGTTGAAAAAATGTAATGCAACATTAGCTTTGTCTTTTTTGAGAAGGAAAAAATTCAAATAATTCCACAAATGTTTGATGTAGTTGATGCTCGCAAGAAAATTTATTCCTGTATTGGGAAAATGGTTTTTAATTTTAGTGAACAAAACGTAACGATTATGTCATGTAATAAAGGCTTATTTTATGAAAAAGTCGTTCAGCCTTATTTAGTATCAATTAAGCAGTCTTCAAAAGAAAGATTAGCAGATATTTTGTATGATCATGAAAGTGAAGAAATTTTTTCATTACAAAAATTAGCAATGAATACAATCTTGTCAAAATTTCAAAGAAGAGCTAGATTGGGTGTATTTACTAATGCACGCGAGCGGCGATCGAATAATTCCTGACTCTATTAGTTAATTAACTAGTCTAAAATTCTATTTGCTTACGACGCTCGGGCCAACCATTCCAACTGATTTAGTCATAATTGCAAACTTCACGAGTTTTTGCATGCTTGCCTGTATTTTTAATTTGTAACAGACATTTAAAATTTTCGTAAAACCAATAAAACAGTTTAAGTACACTAGTTGAATTATTGCAATATATTTTATATATTTATATTTATATTTGATAAAAATTTAAAAAAAATTAAGCGTTCGTATTAACAAATGCAATTAATTGTTGTCTTTTAGAAGTTCCATTTCGATTATTTTCGGCAGATGCATTGCTATAATAATCATTTTCTTCTGTGTCACAGATGTATTTTTCAAGATCATCTTTTTGTCAAATGCATATGTTGTGGATAACAGTGCTGGCTAAGATAATGTTCACAATTCGCTTGTCTGACCTGACATCAATGCAGTACCGTAGTCTTCTAAAGCGACCTTTTAAAAGACCAAAAGCTCTTTCAATCGTTAATCTTGCTGTCATTAATTTTGAATTAAATATAAACTCCTTGCGACTTTTCACACATGACTCTTTTAGTGGGGTAATGCACCATGTTTTACAACAATATCAAGTGTCACCTAGTATATGTGTACCGTCTGGTCTTATATTATTTGGGTTAAAAAAGAATGGGACATTATCAAGCACACGCTCATCATGACAAAATCTCGGCCATCCAGTGCAGACATGCGTAAAGCTCATATCTTCTCTACAAATCGCCAACAATTGTAATGCATAAAAACCTTAGGCAAAATATTAATCAGAAGAATGATTTACGTTGAAAATTTAATCAAGCAAAAACTAATAGAAATAAATGCGAAAAAATTTAAATATGACGAATTAAAAATTATATTTTACCCACCATTTTTACAATAATAAGCTTGAGAGTGCTTACTCGGAGCAGCAATCGGAATACAAGAGCCATCAATAACACCAATGACATCTGGAATTCCAGATTTTTCCGCAAATTTTCCTCGAATCCCAACAATTTATTCTAAATTATGCCACTTGATGATTTTTGAGAGCAGATGTTCAACAACTGATTCGATAAATATTCCAATGTATTTGTGAACAGAATACTCTGATAAATTAAATTGAATACCAATATCAAACTTGCTACAGCCGGAGGTAGCCAAATAGCGGAGGCCAACCTCAGTTATTTTCCTATTGCAGACTACTTTACGTCTATTTCATTGCAATACTTTGGTGTATCCCTAAGGCAAGCATTTCTTTATTTTAATGCGATGTTTTTGAAATTACATATTGCCTTAAATTTTCATTTTTATATTGAAAATCCACTAAATGCATGAAAAGAAAAAATTCTGCCTTAAGATGATTATGGATGACGTTAAAAGACTGTTTTGATAATCTAAAGATTCTTTTAAATGTAACTTCATTCATTTCTTCAACTGTAACTTCAGAAAAGTTTTGGATTCTCTCTGTATTCCTCTTAGTTGAAGAATCCACTCTATTACAAGTAATGCTTGTTAAATTTGAAATTTATGCTTGCGATGAGGCAGCTATCGCAGATATATCACCACACATAGCACTGAGCATTACAATATCAGTTTGACTTTTCATCTAAAATAGTGCATGTTGAGAAAAAATTTGTTTTAAAATAATTCATCTATGAAAACTTATAGGCTCGTTCTTTTAAAAATCTATTGTGTTAGATTAATACTAATATCGAATATCATGCATTTCAATATTTTAATAATGATGCAATTCATTTCTGAAATGTGATCAAAAATATTATGTAAGCAGATTACAGAGTAAAAAGAAAATGTATTCTTTTCAATTTTTATTTACAAATCTTTGCGTTAGAATAGTAAATGCATCGGCCATTTTCGTCACTGCATTTGTGAGATTTCGGATTTGAACCATATTTTCCTTTTGAAGTTCAATAAGTTCTTGAAGAGCTTGCTTCAACGGCACTCCAACAGACTTCATTTCAGGTGAAGGCGCAGTACTGTCATGCCGTTTGTTATTCTGAGCGCCAATTCCTGAACATCCCTCAACAGAAGGTTCTGTTTTAGGGCGATCTCCCAAAATTGCATTCATTTCTTCAAACCATTTTCCAATATCTCATGCCACCACTACCAGTTTGTCTCCGACATTTCAAGTGTTTCTTAATAAAAAGTGATAAATTTAAAATTTTGTGTTGTCTGATTATATATTTATATATACAGTATATATATATATATATATATATATATATATATATATATATATGTGTATTTTGTTTTTTTTAAATATTATAATAATGCATGAAAAAAAATTTAAATTTATCTGAGTGAAAAAGTTTTCTGTGTATTACGTTCAAAAATTGGTACTAAATATGTACGTATGTATATACATATAATTATAGTATAAAATTTAGTTATAAATAAAATATTACAAAATTAAAATTTAATCAATTTAAATTTATCCTCAATTTATTGCTAATAAAATAGGCGTGCTATAATATTACAATATTATAGTACGCCTTGCTAATATACTACTAGAAGATGACATACCTGTATGTATCATTAAGATGTTTCCATTTGTTTTCAACATGTAGTGCTATGAGGTTTAAATTAGTAGCAATATTTACATGCTTTCTCATTTTTTCCCACATTATAATTTTTGAATGCTAATGGCTCAGCATGTCTTCCTCTACTAAAGGAATGTTTTCAATTAGGACTTGTATGGTTTGATCGTTCCATCCCTCCACTTGATATGCTGACTGAATTTGTGTGTGAGAGTGCCTTGTTGAACCATCTCCAAAATCATGCAATATGATCTCCGGTTGATCACAAAAGCTATCAGGTCGCCAAATGCTAAACACGTATTGTTGCAGTTGGCAATGACGCAATGTAACCAGGGTTTTCAAGTACTCGGAATCTTATAATTTCCAATTCACATGAATTCGCAAAACTTCATCAAAAAACTTTGAAAAGAGTTCATTAATACTTTTATTCAGACTCGAATGAAAATCTCTTGAAAAATATGTTATTTTAAATTTCACTTGTTTTATCAACTGCAAATAAATATGTTTTATAGAAAAAAACTAGGAAATTTCAAAAAATGTCAAACGAATTCAAAATAGGCCTATTCTTCAAAAAAATATTTGAGCTTCGTAAATATTCGAACTCTGTCCGAGTAACTCAAACTCAATTCGAAAACTTTGAGTACGACTATATAATTGGTTGGCTAGCAACTAGAGTTGAATTAACAAATGAAATCCGCGGGCACTATTTGTATGAGTGTATATTAACAAATACAGTTGGCCAACCGGCTATGCGAGTTTGAATTAACTAATACATTCCAACCTTTTCAAGTAGACTTGGCGGCTCGCGGTTTTTATAGTTGGCCAACAGGCGACGTGCGTGCAAATAGCAAATACGCTCACTAATATTTTTCTTCAAAATTGTTGCTATGGTTACTGCCAAAATTATTTAGCATTATTACCCAACCATAATGTTCTTGTATTGTGCTAATCTAACATGAACACAGCTGATTAATTAATTGAGGTGGACAAGGACTTAACAAATTCAAAAGCATTTGCCATTTCGTTTTGTGATGTTAAAGATCTTGGAATCATTTGCTCAAGTCCTTGCTGTAAGTATGTTTTATTCCTATCACTGAAAATGCAAACAGTCTACAAATACAGTGTACATACCAAGCAAAATGAAGAGGCTAGTCTACCTGAGACATGGAAAAATGATAATTTAAATTATATGTGTCTCAGTGGAAATTTAGATTTGATTGCATTCGGAAATTTTAATGAAATTCGATTATTTTCTTTTGAAAATGATATCAATTCTAGGATCTTTTGAGAAATCTGAAAATTTTTTTTATGGAGTTTCATTTCTAGCAGAAAACATTCTCATTGCTGGGTTGCAAGATTGCTCTCTGAATATCTTCAATGCTATTGTAACATAATTCAAATCATGTGTGGTCAATTTAGAGAAACAAAGGAAGAACTAAGACTGAATTTTGAAATAAATATTAATTGTACAACACATGATTATGATTAGTTAATTATTTGTAAATTTATAAGCAGTAATTTTTCTATTAATTAATTGGCAGTACAAATGTATATTTGACAATTGGTAAAAAGGCAAAGTCGCAAAAAGCTAATTAATGCTGACGTGTGCAAAGTGGCAGACGAAAAAGAATCAAGATTTAGTAAATTGTAATTCGTAACGGCTTAGCACTTAGCAATGAATTGTTATCGCCATTCCAATGGCTGTGTATTCTGCACATTAACAATAATGATTTGCTAGCGCCATTCCCACGGCTGTGCGGCTGGTAGCTGTTGGTCTACCCGATGTGCTCATAGGTTAGGTGTAAGGATAGGGGTTTTTCTTCTTTATAGCTTTCCTATCGTTTGCTGTTCGTTTTATTATATGATTAAGTTTACATTAGCCCTCTTAGGAGGATTCACAGTTTGTTTGTATTGGAAGTTTATCAATGTCATTACATTGTATTTAATTCATAGCCGACCTACAGACCTAATTCCTAGTTTCATGCAGATCGCATTGATTGTTCACATGTATGATAGGTTGTTAGCATATAGATATTTATCTGTAGGGTTATTACATGTAAGGCCTAATAACAAGCTAATGTATTTGCTTTGCGAGTCTCCTTTATATTACAACATCATTAATAACAAGAACAATCAATGCCTTAAATTAGTAGGTTATCCACACATTGTCACTATTGCATTATCACACAACATTTCATGCACTGAGTTCTTGATGCGGCGATTGGTGCTTCCTTCGATGTCAAAGTGTTTGTTGGAATTAATAGTTACATCGTAGGTCTTCAATTCCTCTTTGTGCTTTGACTCAGGTCGGGTGTGTAACCCTGTACTTTGTACAAAAGAATAGAGATGGACTTCGGAATCTGTCACCTACCTTACTAGGAAAGGATAGGAAGTAGTCAAAGCAGCTCCTAAATTACATTCAGACTTACTAGTTGGAAGGTTGTCAAGATTCTACACTATTAATGGAAGACTATTGAAGAAAATTGAAAGAATAAAAGAATATGAATTTATATATGAACATCACATTGTGCATGCCTGCAATGATTCCAACATAATTTTCAATCAAGTTTTAAACATTGTTAAAATCAGACTTTGCTGAGGTTGGATTGCTTATTGAACAGTATATTGAAAACATTTATTAGATTTTCAAGTTTTCCTAATATAAATATGGAATTAATAAAATATAAACTTTAAATGGAATAAAATCTTCATTTCTGTTTTCAGAGCAAAATGCTGACAATTTCTTATCAAAAATTGTAATGTATTTATTATATTATATACAAAAGATAAAAATGTAATAAATTAGGAATTTAAGTTTAACTTAAAGACAACTTTCATTGCAAAATACGAACAAATCATTCGCACATACAGCCAGCAATATCTATAAATATTCATTTGACCAAATATTCAAAAAGCCTACCCGTCAAATTTGAATTTCAAATCTTCTGCCAAGATGGCTGAAAAATAATGGAGGCACTATCACCCCCTTCATTTTGCCAAATTGTTTCTACAAGTACTATTTGGTAAATGTTTTTTCTTATTTGCATTGTACAAAATTAATGATGCTAAACATAAATTGATTTTAATTTACAATTAATACTATTTTTAATCATCATTGAATTCGATATTAATCTTCTCTGACTAATCTCTTTTGTTTTGCAGCTTTAATTGTTGGATTATGCTACAATAGAGTTTCTGATTTTGTGAAAAAGATAATGCATTTGAAAAAATGCAATCAGCATTATATTAGAATGTACTTAAAATCATCCCTAAACTATGATTAGAATTGTAATTGATGGGAGTGTTATTTAGGAATGAAGTTAGTTACATTTATTTTCAATTGCAATGTGTAAGTTATTATATTTATCTTAAATATGTAATATAATAAGCACTTTCCAGTTTTTAGATCTGAAAACTGAAATAAAAAACAATGTCATTTAACCTCTATATTATATTAATGTTGTATCTATATGTTATGAAAAATGTAGAGCTAAATAAAGAATCCAACCTCAGTAAAGTGCGATTTTAATAATGTAACAACCTTGATTAAAAATTACGATTGAATCATTGTTGGCACACACAAGGTTGGGTGTCTGAGAAATTTGGTGATCCTCATTTGCTTTGCTTTTGATTCTTTCAAATCTTTTCAGCATTTTTCCATTTTTTGCATTGAAGATATTCAAAGAAAAATCATCCAATCCAGCAATGAGAAGGGTTTCAGTTAAAAATGAAACTCCACCATAACAAAAACTGAACTTCTCAAAAGATCATAAAATTGTTTCATTTTCAAAAGAAATAAGTGAATTTCTTTACAAGTTCCAAAAGCTATGAAATCTAAATTTCCACTCAGACTCATATAATTTAAATTATCATTTTTCCATGTCTCAGGTAGACTAGCCTCTTCATTTTGCTTGGTATGTACACTGTATTTGTAGACTGTTTGCATTTTCAGTGATAGGAATAAAACATACTTACAGCAAGGACTTGAGCAAATGATTCTAAGATTCTTAACATTACAAAAAGAAATGGGAAACTCTTCTGAATTTGTTAAGTCTTTGTCCACTTCTATTAATTCATCAATTGTGTTCTTCCTAGAATAACGCAATACAAGAGTATAATGGCTAGGCAATAATGCTAAATAATTTCGACGCCAAAAATTAAAACAATTTTCAAGAACAAATTTATTAATGTCGCCATTCTTTGAAATTTTGACGAGATTGAATTCATTGTTTACTTTCTGCAAATATAAATATCCTCATTTTCATGATCATACAAAATATCTAGTAATCCTTCTTCTTCAAAGGGAATAGTTGATACTAAGGAAGGCTGAATGATTTTCTCATAAAATATGCTTCTATTACATGGCAAAATCTTTGTTTTCTTCATTAAAATTTATAGCGAAATTGCTACCCATACAGGAATTAATAGTCCTTTGAACAATTTTGCGAAAATTTATTTGATCAAGTTGACGTTTTTGAATCTCAACAAATGCAAAGTTAATCTTGCATTCTGTTTTTGAAATTTCATTAATTTCTTTATTCATTTCAGCAATGGATTCGAATGATTTTTCACTCAGATGTTTACTAGGATATTTCAAGATCATTGACATCTTCTTTTCAGAGGCCTCAATTGCTTCTATGTTTGCATCAATTTTCTTAATCATCTCATTCTTACATTGATTTATTTGCATTTTTTGCTTTTTATATACCTTATTTGTTTGATCAACACTGAAATTACGTCTTTTCCTTGCTGTATGTTTCAGATAATTAAATTGTTGTTCAACATTTTGCTTTAAATTTATTGAATACATCTTGAAGGATGTTAATTCATTCATTCTTAAGTTTATTTTTCTAATGCTATCAGAAGAGTCTGCTTCCAAATCGTCTTTTCTTTCTTCAATTGTCTGAATATTATGGTGGTGATGTAAATCAGTTACGCAGCTGCTGCACAACATCTTTTTGCAAGTTGCTTCATTGCAGTAATACTCAAGTTTCTTATTATGTACTTCACAATATGAGATTAGCATATTACTTAGAGAAAGAACACCATGAGATTTAGTTTTTTTACCCTTTCCATGATTAATATGGCAACTGAAGCAAAAGAAATCTTCACAAACTTTACACAAGTACACTTCTCTAGGTACAATGATTTCATCACACACAATGCAAAAAATTTTTGTGGAATTTTCTTCTATATGCAGCTTGAAAAAATGAACAAGCACATTAATTCGAAATTTGGGCTTTATGTCTTCATATTTTGTTAATCTTTGACATACATTACAGGAAATTTCTTCTCTGTCCTTGAGATCATTATCTATGCCTTTTTTACAAAATGAATGTCCACAGATTAACTCAAGAGCTTCTTCAAAGAGCTGCAAACAGTGAGAGCATTTCAAGTATTCTAAGTATTCATCCATTTTACTTACTTTTTAGCAGATGATGAGTATAAAGAATATAGAGTAAACATTTACTATTATGAGCTAAAATAGCAATTTTGGCCTGCACTACTAGTGCAACACACTGCCTATTCATTTCATTTTGTTGCCATATTTTCAATTGAACTTCAGTTTCAAACATGCATTAATCTCACTGCATACTTTGAAATGTGTTAGTTCTTCTTAAATTTTTAATTCTTTTTTTTTAAAGTTGTAACTTCCTAAGTAGGTTTTATAGCTGCTCTATACTTGCTTTAAGCAAGATACAGAATTATTATTACATGAGATTTTTAAATTCAGGCTTACAAATTTTGTATTTCTCAATAATATATACACCAGAGAAAACATCTTTCCAAATTACTGCTTTAGTGACAATTTTTCAAAGCAAGGTAATCTGGGAAAGAGTTGGTACATTTGTGTATTAGAGAGTTACTATGTCTTTCTAACAGGACAATAGAACCCAAAAATAATAAATTATGCTCATAAAATGTTTTCGAATATAATTTTTCAATTCACAAAAACATACGTCAATAGAAATTCCAATGGTATGTGAAAAAATATTTTTTACTAATCTAACTACTGTCAGTTAAGCATTAAATTATTTGAGAAGTGTAATTAGAGCAAGAAACCGTCAGTTAAGCTATGGGATATGTAAAATTACTCATAGTTACATTGTTGATGATAATCTATGATTTTTGCATGAAATTCCAAATAAGGAAATTTCATTGTTTACAAATTAGGCCACGAGATACTTTGTTTATTACTACAACCTCATACTCAATGAAAATGGGTGACAATTTTTAACCAAATTTATTTTGCACTAATTTTTTCACAATGTGTCAAATGTGTTTGTGTCAACTGATTACACTTTTTATTCAAGTCTGATGATGGTATAAGATTAATTTTTAGCAGAAGATCAGTATGACGTCTATAGAGCAAGCATTCAGTGTATTAAGCTTGAATAGCAATTTTGGCATGCAATACTTGAAAAGCACACTGCCTAATTATTATAATTACAATATAGTGCAACATTTCATGCATTTTATTTTCTTGATTCAACTCATTATTTATTTCAAACATGCATCATTCTCACTTGAGTACAAAGAATGTGTGTTTGTCTTTACTAAAAGGCTGATGCTGATTTCTATAACACTTTCAAGTACATAGGGATGTTTAACTGTTAAACTATATCATGAAAAGTCTAGTTAACTGTTATCATGGGTTGCACCTGCACCCCAAATAAAAAACAATGAATTCCATTCAATATGAGCAGAAACTAGACAAAATTTATTTAACTGATTTCTTATTAGCTGAAAAGAAAGGCAATAAATGCATTTTATAATGCAAAAAATCTTAAATGAGTAGCATTGCAACTAAAATGGTGCTATAATTTTGCGAAAAACTATTATTGTGAAAGCATTCTTTCAGTTTCTATATTGTATTAACATCTTATTTATATTATGGAAATTTCAAAATCTATTTAATGTTTTCAATATACAGTTAAACAAGGAACATACAAAAATATTTCCTTAATCCTGATAGTCTTTGATTTTCAAATCAGGAAATGAAGAATCTTTCTTCCTGCTTCAATTTTTGAAGGCGCATTGCTAATTTTTATTTAAGCACTGAAACCAACTGTTAACCTTGAAATATATGCGTGTCAATTAAGTTTTATTTTAGACTTTGTATCAAATGTAAAAAATTGTTTTAATTGTAAAATTGAGTTATATTGAGATTAATGTTTAGTAAATTGCCTAATTTACACGCCTAAGCTAAACAAATTTTGTGTGTGTCCTATAGCCTAGTTTGTAGATTTCACACTAAAATAAATGTTTATATGTGTACTTACTTCTATAGAGTGCATTGTTTTTAATTATATGATCAAACTCAGGCTAGTTAATGTTTAAGTGAGAATAATTCTGTTCTAAATATAACAACATACAAAAAAGTTTTCACACTTTTCCCTCTGATTTTAAAGATTTTAATGTTCTGGACATTATGCCAGAATGTTGCTGCTACAAAAATTAATTTATTTTTAAATAGAAAAAACAGTTATGTACATTGTTATTTTCTTTCTTTTTAAAAGTCTTTTATAATAAATTTCATTCAAGCCATCATTCATGCAGATGTCCTGCTTATGAAAGTGTGCTTATATGTTAGCTTTATGAATAGCAGTATTTTATCATCTAGATTTTCTTTTGATTCATTCACACTTATAAGAAATGCACTTAAAGAGCTGGATAGCTGACCATAGGTTAACCCTTTGTTTTAGATACAAATTTTGTAGGGAATAAGAACTATTATACATATGAGGTGTCTACGAGCACCCTTCTATGTTAATAATTCAGCTATTTAATTGCGGCCATCTGTACTTCATTATTCTGATGGCCACATCAATTGCTCACATGCATATAGGATCATGTACATATTTATATGTAGGGTTATTTCTATGTAAGGAATTTAACAAGCTGACACATTCCGGTTGGGGAGATCCATTTATTACAGTTTATAACAAGAACAATCAGTGTACAAAATTATAAAGGAAAGTTACAGAAGGGTACATCACACACACAATACCAACAATCATTGAGAAAATCCCATGAATCACAACCATTTCTTGATAACTGGTGGTCAATGTAAGATGTTGATTCGTCCTTCATTGCATGGTTCCAATTCAGGTTTCAGGGCTGCCTTTGATCTAAATGGATTCATATTACTATACAATTACAATTAAGTTGCAATCAGATAACATTTTAAGTAATAAAACAATCAATGAAGAAGCAGAATTAGAGTTGGAGTCACACCCGCTACAGAGGAAGTATTAATAACTAGAGAAAAAGTGAAAGTATAGCCAATAACTGATCATAGGTTATTACATTTTATATTAACTAGACTACATACATGTAGGTGACCTATAAATAGACTTATAATGAGACTGAGCATGCAGTATTAATTAAATGTAGCTTAGGAAGCTGCAAGTAATTATCTATTTAATTACTTAAACTAATTGAAGCCAGTAATTTTTGGTAATGGCTAAATAAATATTTATAAGCAGCTAGTGACACTGCCTGTTGCAAGTACAAGTTACACATTACAAATCGAGTTTATTCAGTTACATCCAGCCTTGAGGGTTGCATTGAGTTACGATTGGGAACACATAATTTACTTTGTTGAGCTGAGATTTGGAAACAATCCATTGATAATGAAGGTGACTACTTGTTGGAAGAATTGGAGATTGGAGTTGGCTGGAGGCCTCAAGAAAATATCAATTTGAAGGAAACTGCAGCATTTGGTCCACACCTAAATAGTGTTTGATTATGATACAATTGATTAAAGTTAACTAGAAGTATTAATGAATCAAAGCAGTTAGTAAAAGTACATCCCTATCTGCACTTAACACAGAATTACATTCAAAAGGAATTGATCAATGTGAGTTAGAGCTTGGTAGCAGATGCTACTCTATATTAGTTGCAATGTCATTCATACTAGTCTTTGACATTAAAAATGCATTTTTGCTTTTCTTTTTTGTCATTCTACAAAGTTTAATTGTAAATTCTTTAACACAGTAGTTAAATATATACTAATGATTCTGGGTGCATTAAAGATTTTTCCACAAAAAGATAATCCCAAATTTTGATCCTTGGAATAATTTTATTTGAGATTTTTAAATAATTATTATTGATGATAAATAAATCAAAAAAATTTAATATCTTGCTTGTGTCAGCAAAATATAAATATGAGAAATTATCTAGAATATCTTGCTAGTACAATTTGATGAGAACAAGATTGGTGGGCAATTGATCCCACTCCTCTTAAAAAAAGAAATATAAAGTAGCATTATTGAGTTTACTTACCAGAGATATTAACAAACAGAATATCATCCCCCTAAAATAGAGTGGGCAGAGTTTGAAAGAATTATGTGACAGAGTTATTGTACATTTTCATATTTCCATGACTTGCATAAAAGAGTATTTACTTGTGCAACTTATCAAGCACCAAAAGCATGTTAAGTTTGAATGCAAGCACTCAAATATTTACTCAAATATTTTACAGAGGAATGTGTTTACCTATGGGCATCATTCAAATTGAATTTCATAAACTTAACATTGATAAATTTACTGGCAAATAGCTAAAATTTATGTAAATAAAAGCACATATTTGAAAATTACAGGTTTTGTATTGTTTTTCAATAATGATGAATTATAATTTAATAATGTGTCTCAAAGTTAAAAAAACAGGTTTTTTAAATTAAAATGTGAGTATATTAAAGACATTGCGGATTTTTTCCAACAGCAGTGTTTTCATTCTTACACAGAGTCTGCTTAGAAATTTTAAAGATTTTGAAATAATTTCTCTACCTATGCAATCATAAATATTCTTATTATAAAATATAAAATGAAACTTGCATAATTTATGTGAACAGTGATTTTAAATTTTGAGCAGCAACTTTTTGTTGCAGCTTTTACAAAATGTACAGTGTTTAGAATAAACTAAAAAGATGATTTACAAAATTGTTAGAAATAATCTAATTCATAATTGAAAAATAAGTTGTGTGCAATTTGAGAGTCATTTTTAAATATGAAACATTTCTTTGAATATTTTTGATAAAACACTGGGTAAACAGGGCTTTGCCTACATTAACAGTAGCTTTCTGAAAACTCATTAGCTGAAAATATTTTGCATGAAGTTATTTTAAAAATACCAACAAATAAATCTCAGAAACTTTTAGTTTAAATATAATGACCAATATCATTTCCAAGATAAAATTGAAAATTCTGACAAATATTCTTTTAAAGATGTTGAAACTTGGTAGATCATCTGTGCAATGAGAGAAGTTTTTTCATTTAGCTTAACATACATTGACTTCCCAATTATCCAAATTTTCATAATCCAAGCTTCTCTTAATTAAACCAGTAATATTAATGTAGCATCATCCAAACAAATAAAAAATAAGCTACAAACATTTAGCAAAGTGAGAATAAGATTGAAGGAATGATGATTAGAAATATTGTATTTAGATCAATTAGATTAATTTAGATTTATTTGTATTATGCAACTAAGAAACAATATGTGTCAAAAATGAGAGATTAGTATCAGTTGATAAAAATACTTTTGGCAAAATGAGGGGGCAAAATCACTTCCATTATTTTTAGTGGCCATCTTGACAGACAAAAAGTTTAAATTTGAAATCAACAGGTACTTTTCTGGAATTAATATAAATACAAATTAAATACTGTAAGCAATTGATGAAGAATTTTATTTGGAATTCTTATTTTGTTCTACTATAACAATTTGATTATTTAATATGATGTCAAGCAAATCAGCTGGTGTTTAGTAGTGGTCTGGATCCATCATAGAGAATGATTCAAGGGTCCCTGTACCAGACCATGAAAGTGCAAATAAGTTAGGTATAGGAGTTTTTCTCTAGATTAGCTGACTAGTGATAATTTAATACATGTATTAAAATAATTAACTGTGAACAAATGGTTGGATGACCAAAAGCTATGAAATATATTAATACTATTTTAGATCCAAATTAATGACCAATAAATGACGGATAAAGTGACCATACATGTATTAATCTATAGATGTAAGTTAGGAAGCTGCTCAATACTCATGTATTTAGAAATGCCAATATATTTCAGTAATGGCTACATGTAATATTAAATTATCAGCTAGTAACAAGTCAGGTTGTGAACAGATAGAACAATTTTACAAAATAGAATTTAAGTCGAATTGTGTCATGTCTTGAGTATTCACTGAGCTAGGATAAGGTACACATAAATAGTATTGATGAGCTGAGGTATGGAACTCAACCAAATGGAGCATCAAAGGATTTGGTGAAACTGGATGTGGAGATCAGCTTCAGGCAGATGCCCACTATTGATCATTGAAGAAACTGTTGCATGGCTTCATCACCTAAATAGTGAATGCTTAAATCTACTTACATTGTGTTAATAGAAACAAAAACCAAAGCTGTATCTAATTAAGTAAATCCCTACCCACAAAACTACAACTAGTGTTATGCAGTAACAAGAGATACATGGTGACTGTAGCAGCCAAGAACAGCAACTTTTAAAAAAAAACATTAAGTGGAGCTATCCACATACAATGACATGAGCTACAAGTGAAAGTGAAAGTAAGCAACAGACAGTTACATGGAAAATAAACTAGCTAATAGAGAGAATTACCCAAAACCAAACTGAAGCACTTTAACAGGATCCCAGAATCATGCTCAAAAAAAGGAAGACCACTACAAACCAAAGAGAAAATATGACAAAAGGTAAGAAAGGCAGCACAAAGAAAACTGCAATCAAAGCAGTAACCCCTAGAACAATACAATCATCACCATATTTTGGTGAGAACTCAGCCACTGACACATAATTGCAATCCCTCAATTCACCCCCAGAGACGAATCCCCCAGAGATGAACCCACCAGACATAATCAATATGTTGAGGAAGAGCCAGGAAAATGAAGCACTCCTAAAACATGAAATAGAACAACTAACCAACAAATTCAAAGAGATGGAACAACAAAACAAAACCATATTGAGCAAAATTAGATTAAATATGGAGATGTGGCTAGACAAACAAAGCAAGTTATTTCAAAATGAGATCAAAATCCTCACCCACCAGTTGTCAGAGTCCAATAAAAGGTTCTTAGAACAAAACCAACAATGACAGAAAAGAAATCAATAACTGGAAAAAACAAATAGGCAGTTAATAGAGGAAAATGATCTACAAGCAGGAGATTTAGAGCAACTGAAAGACAAATTAAGATTAATACAGTTGACAGAAGAAGAGAACAGGAGCAACACGCAAACCCATGAAATAGAATTCCATTCTATAAAAGAAAGTGAGTTGCAAGCATCACACATACCAGCTCCCAAAGAAGTGATATATGAGGAATCTGACAAAGACTCAGATGTGGAGAAACAAAAGACCATCAATGAAATCACAAAAGCAGTGACTATACAACTGCAGGAGGAAGATACAGTAAAAAACCACAGGAAAGCCAAATACGAAAATTCAATTTTACCACAACTGACAACTAGTGATATGATACCTTGTAAGGCAACTCCTAAATTTAATAGAAGGGTAGATGGTTATAATCTGACATTTGCTGAATGGCTACAAGTGTTGAAATTAACAATGGTGGAGAACAAAGTGAGTCAACAGGCAGCAACAGCAAGACTCCTGTTATATTTAACAGGTGTGGCCTCCCAACATTATCTGCTCTTAGAAACAGAAATGAAAAGAAATTATGAATTACTGATCAGAGATTTCATAAACTACTATGAAAACAAAAGTTTTAAAAATCAGTATCAAATCATCCTAAGTGTGACGAAAATGAGAAAAACTGATGACATTCAAAATTACATGCAACAAGTTGAATGAATACTAATGCTTAGTTTGAGAGAAAATAGATATTCTAAATATGATTTGTTCTCACATATATGCAAAGGAATGCCTGAAAGCATTAGAACACAGTTTGAGATTAAATGTGATGTAGACAACAAGCTTGAAAGAATGATTAGAAAGGCAGTTGACATACAAACAACCATCAAAATAACGCATGAATATATGAAAAGGCAGCATGGCACAGAGACCAACATGGAGGAATAACCTCAAACCACACATCCCAAATAAAACTTATTACAAAACAAAACCAGAAAAAATTCTAAAAGTAATAGGAAAAGATGGGAAGACCAGAAAGGTAATGTGACATAATCTATCAAGACTATCATGATTGGTCAAGATAAGAGAAAAAGAATGAAGAAACAAAGACTAAAATTATTATTGATTATAATGATTAAATTGTAAATCATGATAGGATTGATTATTTTCACTTTGTAAATGTTTTGTGCAATTAATACTTAAAATTATACTCGACGGTATTTGACAAAACAAAAGATGGTCAAACAGCATAGTCAAATTAAAGCTGACGTTGCGTAAAATTAGCAGAAATATTAAAGCGAGGGAAAAACTGTCAACAAGAAAGATTAGCAGGTACTTGTCAAGTATTTAGTTGTTTATCACCAAGTGCTATAAATATAATGAATCGGATGTAATTAATGATGAGCAAATCTACTTTGGATTCGTTTTCTATTGTCAGGTCATTTTATATATTCTGATGGAAAGCTAAACGTATACGAGCTAGGGTGATTGTATGGTGGTTCCCACCTCCGGTCAACGTTGTGCTCTAAGGTTACAGATGGGTGTAGGAGTTTTTACCGTTATAGCTTTCCTCATTGTCATTGCTTGTCTGATAGTGTTATCTCAGCCTATAGGCTTTACATGTTCATTATATTATCGACGAACTCAAGTTATTTATTACCTTTACGATGCTACATGATGATTGATGATTTAACAGTGGTTACACTTAGATGGTTATTACGATTGTATCTTTATATTTTATTACATATAGTTACTTTAATAGATATTACGTGTTGCTCAATGTTCTGTATGGGAGACCTTCGGCTGACTTCTAGTTCTCATTTTTTGCTGGCAGCATTGATTGTTTACATGTACAAAGGGCTATTACTTATTTATCTATATGTAGGGCCTCATAATAAGCTATTACAGCAGAAAGGTTGCACCACTTCGTTTATTGCATTAGTTTGTAATAACAAAAACAATCAATGCACTAAATTCTTAGGTAGTTGCAATTCCCATTACACTGAGTTCACTATTCACCTCACCATTCCATTGTTGTTCTCTATACCACGTTGGCAGTTCCATTGGTAAGGTGCAGCTGGTGTATGTGTTCCTGGAAGTGCACGCTTCTATTGAGTGTTGATCCTGTCTTCCAACCTCTCTGCTTTATCTAAATAAGTTTAGTTAATTAAGAGGCTACCAAGGCTATTGTGTATTAAATCAGTTTAATAAACCACACACACTTATAATAAAGGAGAGAAACGGAAAAGTGTCAACTCCACTCAATGGTTAATCTAAAAAAAAATTAATAGCTTTCTCTGAATCATACCCTCACGGTGGGTTGGCATGATTCTACAGTAAAAGAGAAAAACGTCAAGTGTTATGGTTGTGGACAAAGAAGCTTATTTACAATGAGGAAGATGTACTGCAAACAGAAGACGAAATGGAAGTGTTGCCAAACAACAAGGAGTTGGAAAACTAGTTAGAGAGCTGACTCATAACAACCATGCATCAATAATGTTCCTGACAAATCTTGACACAATAAATACAATAATGATAGTGATCAATTGAGTAATGACTAAAGCAACAATCAATACTAGAGCAGCAACTTTGATAATTACTGATGAATGTGCTATAAAGCTAGGATTTAAATGCGAAGACTTGAACAGCTGCAGTGAGAGACTAATTAATGCATTAGGAGAATATATTAATATAAAAGGAATGATAAACGCAGTACAGATGAGAATCGCAAACACAACATTTGAACAATCTCTAGTGGTGGTGGACACACACAACAACCTGTTGGCATATGAAGTCATCTTAGGTGAAGATTTTTTGACAAAAAATGGATGTGTCATTAACTATGCCAACAGAACTATAAAGGTAAGAGAGGAAGAAACTGAGATCAACGAAGAACAAGGGAAGCAGAAAACAATCACATTTGAACTGCAGGAAGATATCCACCTACAGCCACAGCATTGGAAGATGCACACAATTGGAACTGAGGACACAGTAACAGCCTACATAATGCTATATGACAATAAAGGCATCAACACCAAAAGTGTATCAACACTGTCTAGTGTTTGCACAATTAAGCATGGAAAGGGAAGAATACCAATCCTTAATGCTATGAATCAGAATGTTAACTTAAAGAAATCTCAAATAAGAATATACAGAAAGTACATCAAATCAAACATTAGTCTCACCTGGAAGGCAATTGGAGACAACGATGGAGTTAGCAATTTTCATGGTCAACTCAAGGACTTGCAAATGAAAACCCTTTAGTACTCCACATGGCTGACTCAAGGGCGAGTGGATGAACACCATTGAAGTTGTGAGTACTCCCAAGGGCCAACTCAAGGGCATTGGGACAAAAGCAGAAGAGGAAGACACATACAGAACACCTGAAATAAATAACAAGACTAACTACATTTGGAAGAACAGGGGATAACGCAATTAAGGAAATTGTTTGAAAAACACAAATGTATATTCAACTACAGAGAGATAAGCATGGGGCAGGCAGTGGGCAAGAAACACAGAATAGTCACAACAACGGACAAACGGATCAAGCTACCAGTCAGAAGGGTACCCAAACAGATGAAAGATGAATACAATCATATATTGGAAGAACTAATTGACAACAAAATTATCCGCCCAAGTGAGAGTCCATACACAGCAACCAACCATATTAGTAAAGCAGGGAGACAAGTATTGCCTATGCATATATTTTCACAAATTAAATGAGGTGCCAAAAAAGGATTCATATCCTCTACCATGAATAGAAGACATGCTCTACAAAGCTATTAAGCATAAATATTTTACAACACTAGACCTATGCAAAGCCTACTGGCAAGTAAAGATGGAAGAGGACGATATCAAGAAGACAGCATTCATAACTCCCTATGGGCTATACAAATGGATATATATGGCATTTGGACTGTGAAATGCACCAGCAACCTTCCAGAGGTATATTACAAAAGTGCTAAAGAATAAGACACATAGAATGGAGGAAGGGGTCAACGCCTATATAGATGACATCATAGTAACTAGTGACACAATCCAAGAACATCTGGAAAAATTAGAGAGAATGTTATCAATTTTGGAAAATGCAGGACTTTGAATGAATGGGAATAAATGCAATATTCTCAAAGAGAAAATAGTATTTCTCAGAAGAAATATAGAGAAATGTAGGATATGCATGAAGGATAATGCCAGAGAAATGATCTGAAAAATAGAAAAGCCAAACAACAAGAAAGATATACAGTTAAATCTAGTTACATTGTGTTAATAGAAGCAAAAGCCAAAGCAGTATCTAATTAAGTAAATCCCTACCCACAAAACTATGACTAGTGTTATGCAGTAACAAGAGCTAAATAATAATGATGCCTGGTAGAGGATGTTACATTAATGGAAACCTGAGCATAGTTTAAATTGACAACATAATTGACAGGAGCCAACTCCCATAGCAATGCCCTTCTCTCTTAGAATACTTGCCCTATACAGGCTATCTACATATCTATTTAAGTTGAATACTCCCCTTGCTGCTAGTGCCATCCTTGACTGCCTGTCTAGCTCTCTCCATTCATTCTCAATACTGGTACTAATTACACAAAAGGCAAACTTCTGTAGCCCTTTTCATACTCTCTTCATGTATTCCTTTAATTGGCCTCATCTTTTTTCATAATCTGTTCTACATTTGTCCATGCCTCTCAATCTATTTTTACGTTTTTGTGTACTCCTCACTCTTATCATTACTTTCCATTTTCAACCTGCCTCCATCCTTACATTTCCATATATTGATGATTGCCATGCTGTATACTTTCCCAATTCCAGCACTAATCCTGAATCTTTTCTTGCCTTTTCCAATGTCTTCAATTCCTTCTGCAACAATCCTCCTTGAACTAGCATCTACATTCAGATCATCCATGTACTTCTAGGTGACTCACTGCTCTACCATTAATATCTAACATATACCCTAGTCATATCCCATTGTGTCTCTCTGTGATATTAAAATTTCAGCCTGCGTCAATCTCTTTTTTAGATTAAGTGCTAGCGTCCTCATTACTAGTATATGTGATTTGCTGTCATATGCCTTTGTATAACCTGCAAATGATTTGCTAATTTTATCTTCCTTCTCTATTATTATTATTATTTCATTTCTTCTCACAGTTTCATTCTGGTATCACTCTCAGCTCAGGGAACTCACCAGTTTCCAGGGAGCTCAGAGCCTTCCTCAGGACTCTAGCTGTTCCTAACAATGCTGCCTTCTATGCTACTGCTCTTCCCCACTTTGGTACTCCATCTCCTCCAAGTATCTCTTATGCTTCTTATTTACTGCTGCTAGTGCTCCAGGACTACTTCAACCTTCTTCAACTTCCACAGCCTTTATATTTCCTCTGCTAACTCTCTCTATACTTGTCTATCTTCTCTTTCTCATTGGTTTCTACATTTCTGTCCTTTTGTACTGCTATGTCTATCACTGTTCCTAATCTTTTCTCTTTGTCTATTACTACTATATCTGGCATCTGTGCTTCTATCACCTTGCTTGCCTATGACGCCCTGTGGCTGTGCTCATAGCAGTTGTCTCCTGATTCTAACCCATGTTGCCTGCTCAAACTACAGTGTACCATTCTTCCTACTTTGTCATGCATGAACTTATGCTCATTCTACGCCAACATCTCACACCCTGCTATCTATTGTTTCTGCCTCTTTCTTTATTTCTTACATAGCCTAAGCTTTTCACTTCCTTCTACTCTTTGGTCTATAGGCTTTTCACCCAGTTTGTTCTTATTGCCTGCTCCTGTGCTGCCATTATCAGTGCTTCTGTTTCTCTTTTTAGTCTTGCCTTCTTTAACCATTTGTTGCTCTCTTCTCTGTCACACCTTTCTGTATTCCTACAGTATTCTCCATGCATTGCCTTTTTTTTTACTTTGTCTCTCTGATTCCATCCTACTCTGGTATACTTTTTTTCCTTACCTGTCAGCTCTTATCTTCCTTAACTCCTTAGTGACCTCCAGTAGGGACACCTTAGGTGGCTTTTCTACATATTCCTTTAGCTCTAGTGTTTCTGCTCCTACAGTTTCCTCTACACTTAGAAGTACTTTCCCTCCTTTATGCCTTGTCATGTACAGCCTATCTACATCTCCATTTAAGTTGAATGCTCTCTCTGCTGCTAGCATCTTCCTTGTCTCCCTGTCTAGCTTCCTAAGTTTATTCTTGTTCCATCTAACTATTCCTGCCAAATATCTCAATACTGGTATCACCCATGTACTAATAGCCTTTATACTATTCTGCAGATATAATGCTGACTTCTGTAGCACCTTCCTTACTCTCCTATTGTATTCTTTTCTTAACCTCATCTTTATTTTCTCATCATCTAATCTATCTTTCTCTATCACACCTAAGTACTTGTAACCCTCTTTGACTTCTTCAATCTTATCCCCACTACTCGTCCTCAAACCATGTCCATCTATGCACTGGCCTCTGGTCATTGTCACTGTCATACACTTACCTAATCCAAATTCCAACCCAGAATCTTTACTTGCCTTCTCCAATGTCTCCACTTGCTTCTGCAACATCTTCCTTGACCTAGCATACATCTTCAGGGCGTCAATGTACCATAGGTTACTCACTGCTCTAATATTTTTCTCCATCTTATACCCTATGCTTGTCTCCTTTAACTTTTCTGTGATAGGGATTAAGCTAACTTTGCATCCTCTTGTCTTTGTCCTACATTCCTTCTGCTCCTCTGGTAGCAAACTTTTCTGTTCTAAGTAACAGGCCAGGCTACTTGAAATCACAGAATTTAGCAATTTCCAAGTTGTTGGCAGACATGTTATTGGCCTGAAGTTTCTTGCCTCACTGCCTTTCTTTGGGTCGTTCTGTAGCAGAAATGTCCTTCCCACTACCATCCACTCTGGACACCCACTCACCACACACTCCTCCAATGCTACTGCTAGTCTCTCATGAACACTTGTGAACTTCTTCAGCCAATACCCATGTCCCACATCTCTGCCTGGCTCCTTTCAATTCTTCATCTTCTTTAGAGCCTCCTTTAGCTTTGCCATTGTTATTAATTCTTCTTGTCTGAATCCATTATGCATCTGCTCACTCTTTATCTCTGGTCCCTCACTTCCCCATATATTCTCCCAGAACCTTACTGCATCTTCACCTGCTCTAGCTGTAGCCTTTTCTCCTGCATCTAGTTCTTTGTAGAATCTTCCTTTTTGAGTCTCAAACTTCATATTGTCTCTTGCTTGCTTTGCTCTTGCCCTATATTTGCTCAGTTTCTCAGCTTCTGCCACTAATCTCTGCATAAGCTCTTCTCTTGCCATTTCTATAGTCTTCCCCTTACCTACCCTGCACCTGTTCTGTACCGCCTAATCTTTGCGACTTTATTCTCAATTCTTCTCTCCCATGCTGGCCTTCTGTCTCCCTTATCTTCTTGTTGTCTTTTCTTTAGCACCTCCCATGTGCCTGTATACACTAACATGTTTATCTTTGTTACAGTCTTAGCATCTATCCTTTCTAACTGTTAACGTTTGGTGTCTCTACTTAAAGAAAATTAATGTATTAAAACTTTGATAACAAAGCTATTAACTTAATAATGAATTTACTTCAAAATCGACAAAATATATTATAACTGACCATGGGGTGCCTCGGGGCACAGTTTTAGGTCCCATCCTATTTGCGATGTACGTGAATAAAATAACCCAAAATGTAAAATACAATAAAATTTATCAATATGCAGATATACCTGTTTTTGAGTACTACTATAAATGCCTCTAATGCAAATAAAGACCTTCAAAATGATATAGAAAATTTAACAAAATATTTCACAAATAATCAACTGAAAGTAAATATTGAAAAAACACAATTTACATATTCTGTTCTAAGACATTCAAAAGTCTCTCAAAAACATTGAACTTAATATAAATCACATACCAATAATTCATCAGCTATTTAGGTGTTGAAATCGACAAAGACCTAAATTTCGAACAATTCTTAATCTTTATCATCTTAGAATTACTTCAAATGCATATCACAAACAATTAATAAATCTCTCTGCGTACCACACTTTTAAAATTGCTCATTTCTCTTTAAAAATATAAATTCGAAATAATGCATTCTTCTGCCTAAAACTTTCAATTGGGCTCTTAAAACACTCAATTTCGCTCAAAAACATGACCTACTTAAAGAGAAATTAACATAGTATAAATTTGATAACAAAGCTATTAACATTAATAATGATCTCCCTTCAAAATCGACCGCAAAGAGATTAATTAATTGCAAAAAGTCAAAATATATAATAACTGACCGTGGGGTGCATCAGGTTCAATTTTACGTCCTACCCTATTTGTAATCTATGTGAATGACAAAACCCAAATTTTATAATACAGTAAAATTTATCAATATGCAGATAACACCTGTCTTATAAGTACTAATATAAATGCCTCTAATGCAAATAAAGACCTTCAAAATGATATAGAAAATTTAACAAAATATTTCACAAATAATCAACTGAAAGTAAATATTGAAAAAACACAATTTATATATTCTCTCCTAAGACATTCAAAAGTCGCCCAAAAACATATAAACACATAAAGTAAAGCTGAAATCGACAATGATTTAAATTTCAAACAGTTATTAATATCAAAAATTAAAAAAATGGCTTCTGTGGTTAGATATGATTACATCTTAGAAATATTTCAAATGCATATCACAAACAAACAAAAAAAGCTCTCTGCTATCACACTTTCAATATTGCGCATTTCTCTTTACAAATATAAATTCAAAATATGGCATTCTTCTGTCTACAATTTCAATTGGTTTCTTAAAATACTCAATTTCTCTTAAAAACATGACAATGAATCCATCTATCGACTACGATACAAAATATATCAATATTATTTAAATTCAATTTTGGGCAACCTGCGATTTCGTTTATAAGACTATATTAAAATAAATGAACGTTCTCAAAAATTTTTATGCTTAGATAAATATTATAATAGCTTTCACCCCACATCAACTAAGATATAGAATAACTTAGATGATGAAATTCAAATAGGAATTCAGGAAAAAATTGCAAAGATTCCTCTTTAATAGACAATGCAATCTTAACGACAATAACACACTACACTTATTCAAAAATTTTGTATAGCACTAGGGAGCCGCACGCACACACACATTTATATTATATATATTTTATTATTATTTTGTAAATACATGTAGTTGTAGTTTGTAGCTTTTTACTGTCATTTAGAGCAATAAATTTGCTTTGACTCATATTTTATTATAATTATAATCATCATCATCATCATACAACTAAGAGCAACGTAAGGATAAAATAGAAACTCTTTGAATTAAGGACCTCCTCAGAAAACATTCAGCATTAAACCAACGTCAATTTTTTTGAAAACTTAAAATTTTCTAAACAAAGGTGGAAATTTTAATACCCTTTCATTGGGAAATTGGATTGACTCAACATTCCAGAAATTTATATTGATAATAAAAAATTTACCAATAATAAAAAGATACTAATTCATTTAAATCAGACTTTAAAGAACTAGGTAACTTCAATTTTCCTCAATTTCTTCTATCAAAACTTAGGCTGTCAAATTGTAAGTCAACATTTCATTTGCGGCTATCTACCATAAATGAATAAGAAAGTATTTTAAAAAATTAGATGTTAATAATGCGTTTCCACTATTAAAATGACTTTTTAATTAAGAATTTTTTATATGTTTGGCGACCATCTATCATTTGCATATAAATATATATATATATATATATAAATATATAAATATATATATATATATATATATATATATATATATATATATATATATATATATATATATATATAAATTATAATCATTAGACCAAATGTAAGAACTCCAAAGAAATTTCTTTATCAGTTGTTACAATAAAACTCACTCTATTTATAGGTAGTTCCAAAAAGTACCTGTCGATTTCAAATTTCGAAAGTTCATCTGCCAAGATGGCTAAAAATAATGGAAGCGAATTCACCCCTTCATTTCGCCCAATTAGTAGAATTGACAGATACTAATTAAATTTCTTGATTTCATAATACAAACTAATCTAAGTTGATAATAAATGCTTATGATATATTTTTTAATCACATTTAAATTTGATATTAGTTTCTTTCCACTGACTATCTTCCATTAGCAGCTTGATTGGTCTTTGATGATGCTACACTATAATATATATATATATATGTGTATATATATATATAAATATAAATATATTTCAAAACATACACTAAAAATCTACTAAAAATGGCCTGCTTGAATACGTCTTTCATGTTCAATAATGAAATTTACCAAAAATAGACGGCATGGCAAAGGGTTCCCCATTAGGTCCAATAATGGCAAATTTTGCCATGGACATGATAGAATCGAAATTACATAAAGAAAAATTTTCATTTTATAAACGCTATGTAGATGTAGACGATATATTTGCCATTTTTAATAACAAAGAAGAAAATAAATCTAGAAATTGAAAATATCAAATTTACGATCGAAGAAGAAAAAGAAAATTCAATTTTACATCGCAAGTATATTTTAAAAAAACAAAAACAGGTTTATATATACCATTCACTTCCTATTGTCCTTTAAAATACAAGACCAATACAATAAAGGGTTTATGTGAAAGATTCATAGAAATATTATCGAATTTTCAACTATTGACAAAGAGTCTAGATGTATTGTTTTCTACATTCAAAGAAAATGGCATCCAAATAAAATGTTGAGAGAAATAACATTTAATGTTAAAATTCAAGTTATGATATGGATGACAACAAGAGAAAGACAAACTATTGTGAAGATTATGTATACTGGAAGTTACCTTACTTTGAAGAAAAACTATTTATTATTAAGAATAAGATTTAAAAAATCAATGTAAGTTTAACATCATCTAAAATTTGGCCTATTTTTACATCACTACAAGCGGATAATATATTTAAGAATAAAGATAGAATCCCAGAATGTTTAGTTTATTCCATCGTTTTCAAATATACTTGTGATAGCTGTAACAAGCTATACATTGGTGAAACTAAACAACATTTAGGTATTCGCATAAAAGAACATCTGAACGGACACCTTGAAACAGAAATATTCAATAATGAATTAAAGAAAGAAAATTTTGAAATAGCCATGAAAACAAAACACACTAAGATCTGTGAGGCTCTATTAATTAAACAGCATAACAAAGAAAACATCATGAATAAACAATGTAATTTAGGAAAGAATGAGATTAAATTATTTTAGTGTACGCAAGTGTAGTATATTGTAAACTTTTATTACCGCAAAAATATTGTTAACTGACGATGACTATAATATCGTTTTTTAAAAACGTTTTTTATTAATGTCAATTAATTATATGAATCGCACTAAATTAACTTTTAAATATATATATATATATTCATATTATATTCATTTATTTAAAACATCATCAGTACAAATATGCGGTAAAAACTAAATGTGTTTACAGTAGACTACATTTTTATCATAAATTTAATATTCATGGTCTTAAAACAAGTTCAATGATATCATTCTTAGTTGTTTATTTAATAATCTTTGTTTCATTGCTTAATTATTAGTACTTCTCCTATTTAATGATGTATCATAGTTGCTGGAGATTTTAAAGCTTATTTGTGCTATAAGTACTTAGTGATATTTGTTGTAATATTTCTGTTCATCAAACTGTTGATGAAGTCACAAATGGTAATTCCATTATAGACCACATACTCTACTCTAAACATTTCCTTAAC
Organism: Hofstenia miamia; assembly: GCA_900660155.1. Classification (NCBI taxonomy): domain Eukaryota; kingdom Metazoa; phylum Xenacoelomorpha; order Acoela; family Hofsteniidae; genus Hofstenia; species Hofstenia miamia. The sequence goes on along the minus strand of CABFPE010001143.1, from coordinate 71,786 downwards.
AATTTTTGATCTGCCACTTTATTAACACCCATAGGCTGCTCTAAATGCAAGATATGTTATTTTATTAATGGAAGCAATCCAAAATATACTAGTATACAATTTCCAGTGATTGATCTCAGGAAATGTAATTTGGAAGAAGTATTATATATGTTATTAAAGCAGGATTTCAACGGATTATACAAAACGAATGACATCTGTAAAGTAGGTATTTTTTATGAAATAATGAAGAACCGTATGAAAAATTTTCCAGTACGTTGTGTTGATATAGATGGCATATATATCGATTTTAATACACTGATTGAAAAGGTAACATTAGCGGACAAAAGAATCTACTTTTTAATAAAATGACAAACCACTTTATGAGCATTATTCTAAAAAGTTGGAAAATTTAATTTAGCAAGCCAAGAAAAAATGGTGTGAAAATATAAAAAGAACAGATCACTTATGGAAGGCATATATGATATCTCCAAAAGGAAAGATGATATTCCGATTAATCAGAAACTATGCAAATACCAATGAGGCTATGAATAATGTTTCAAGTTAATTTGAAGAGCTATATTCATGCGAAGTTCCGAGAAAGCGGACTACCCAAACTTTAAGTTAAGTACTGATGACATTGACTTTAACTGGTGCATTCTACCAGAATGCTATGAAGTGTGCGAATACTTATGGAGACTAAAATTTCTTCCTCCTGATATGATGACATACCAAGCAAGATATATAAATACTGTGCCCATATATTGGCTAACCTGTTGAAAAACATTCTGATCAGTTGTATAAATGCAAAACGCCTAAATTATGGAAATAGTTTTGTTCCAATCCCAAAAGGAATGACCTCGAGCACAAACGATGCCAACCATTTTATTGGAAAATTTTGCTGAAGGTCAAAAAGGACTATTTATTAAGTTTTGTGAATAGCATGCATTCCACATACAATCCAAAAAGCTCTCCTGTCCTTCTAACAATACTAGATTATACCAGCAAGAATATTGACAAAGGAAACACTGCCTTATTACAAGCATTTGATTTTCGGCAAGGATTTAATAGTGTAAATCACCTTGCATTACTGGAAAAGCTATTATCTTATGGAATAGCTAAAGAAATATTAGCTTGGATTGCAAGGTTATCTTGAAAATCGATTCCTATCACTAAACATTGTTAAGTTTAAAAGCAAAAATTTCCAAACATGAAGTGGAGTTCCCCAAGCATCATTTATTGGACAAACACATTTAACGCTATTTTTGCCGATTTAAACCTTGCTCAAATACTAACAATTAAATATGCTGACGATGTAACTGCCATACATGTAATTTCAAGCACAGAAAATAATGCCTATTTGCCTAACAAACAAATAAAGGAATGGTGTGATATAAATCTCCTGGAGATTAATTATAATAAATCATGTCAAATGATGATAGGGAACTCTATGCCTACTTATATAGGAGACATGAAAACAACGAATGACATTAAGACATTGGGACTCAAAATTAGTAATGACCTGACCAGGAATAAACACACTGAAAAAATTATGAAGAAAGCACTATCTCGTTTATTTGCAATCAGACACCTAAAAATATAATTGAGGAAGAACAACTCTGGCGATTTTATACCACAGTCATTTTCTCACTTTTTGATTATGCATGTTCATATTTCGTTCAAATTCCAAATTATCTAAGTAATAAAATCCAATCTATATTGAATATATATATATATATATATATATATATATATATATATATATAATATTTTGGCTCATGGATCACATTAGAATAATAGCTAATGCAAAAAATTTTATAGATTTTGAGGCTAAGATATGTGCCTATCTACCCAATAAATACATTTTTTAAAATTAATTGTGTAGTGATTATCAAAATTCATGCAAATTCTATTTGACATTATGTCATGAAAAAGTATAATCGTACTTTTACTCAGAATAGACCCCACTAGAAAAACAACTAAAATTTTTTTATAAATTTTGAAGCTAAGGTTTGTATATACCTGCAGATCAAATGACATTTTAGAAATACCGAATATATTTACCGTTACAATAAAAAATATACAAATTACAGTTAAAAAATGGAATTTGAAATACTGAGTGATGTTAGGAGATGACGTCAAATTTCTAACCGATTAATTTCTTCATAAGTGTACAACTATATATATATAATATATATATATATAAATTACTACTATAATTATTTACTCCGATTCGTCTAATTTAACGAGCACATTCTTACTAAGTTCTTGACACATTTTATGCTATTCATATTACGGTGTTTAACTAAGTTCTTATTAAGAATGGTGCTTTTGAAGGACATTATGTTATGAGCTATTCTTACTACGGCTTTACTGAAAATGGCCATTCTTACTAAGTTCTTGTAACATTTTATGCTAATCTGTTTATAGTATCAAGTTTGCTTCGCCCATGAATACAAACTTTCAATGAGACTCGCTATAGCTCGATAAGTTCTTTGAAACCCATTAATTTCTTCATAAGCGTACAACATCTCATTTTATTAGGAAATACTTGCTTAAGATACCATTAGCTACTCTCCACGATATCCTCCACTTCTTGGCGTAGCATTAAAATATAGGCTAAAATTTTAGCTTTATTATCAATCTTAAGCAGCCCAATAATTTTTTTTTCAATTTATAATGGCTTTTTTATAACTCAAGATATAAAATAGCATCCAAAATTTAAAAGCACTGCAAAATTAAAAAGTGTCACCTCATCTACATATAAGATGCATTTAGGGGGTGCATTCCTGAAGCCAACTTTGTCAAAGAGCTGAAAGCTTTAGCTCGAATCAGTTTTTATTACAAGTTTGCTTCGCCCATGAATATAAACTTTCAATGAGACTCGCTATAGCTCGATAAGTTCTTTGAAAATTCTTGCGTACTCTTAGTGATCTGGGGCTTGAAAATATTGCTTAGTCAAGCTTGCCCGACTTCCATTAATGATATTTTGCATTTTTTTTAAAAAAGTCCTTCACTCGATGTAGTCTAGAGACTTTGAAAAATAAACAATTTTTTGTTACAGTGTCATTCTTAGCTGCGAAGACACTTGATGACTTTGTTGCCCTAGTTCGATTTTATTTTTATATGGTAACATATATCTGTTTTGCATTTCAATATTAAGTGAAATTTTTGGGGTTCATACTCATTGTCAATCCTGATCAATATTTCTATCCTATGATATTTATATACTGATGAAAATATCAATATTTTTTTAATTTTTGAGGTCTTAATTTTTATCTGTTAAATTCTACGACTATTTCTCAAATGAATCTTGGCAATTTCATTGTTTTATTGAAAATTATATGTAACTTATCAGATTCTGCATTTGGCAAACTTCATCACAATCCAAGAATAGATTATTTCTTTTAAAATTTAACATCAGTTCAACACTTCCTGAATTCAGCATATGGAAAAGGCACCCATTTTTTTAAACAATCATATTGTCTCTCAGGACAATGAGGCAGGTTACTTTATATGCACAATTATTAATGTGAAAAGCATGGGTAATTTGCACTACTCAATTAATTCCGTGTCTTAATTTTAGTACACATTTGGAGACGTACTCAATTTTTGGTTGGTTGTTTACAACATTGAACAAGCATTGCTTAAGAGAAAAGTGGAAAAAGCGTTTTGTCCCACATTCTAACAAAGTAATCCCACATCAAAAATTGAAAATTTGTGGAACCCGACGACAAGCTTACATACTACTACAATGTTTGTTATATTTTTATTATTTGTTCAATTTTATATACATTGCTTTCCTAAATTGCATTAAAATTAATTTTTAAAACTAACTGAATTATGTTGAATTTAAAATTTCTAAACGCTTAGTTGTAAATACATTTGATATTTATGCATAAACTTTCATATTTTTGAAGGAATAGTTCAAAATACTGATAACAACGCTTTAAGAATGATAATGATAGTATAGTGAAGCAATATGTAGAGTATTTTTAAAAAGCAAAGAAATCAAATTCTTTAATGTATTCAAACTTCTTATTAATGCTTATGTAAATTCAATACGTTTTTTTCCAATTCTTGCTTGATTAGAGTGAGTTTTCCAGTAGACATTGTTTTAGAAGTCGCATCACCATTATAAAAAGGTGCCAATCCTAAAATTAAAATTATATGAAAATCATTAACGCAAATTAATAAAATAATGAATAGCACCTAAAAGCATGGAATACCTTAGGATTAGTATTAAAAGTAAAATTAAACTATTAAGCATAATATCCTTTAAATCAATAGAAAATTGCAGTAAAAATGTATAAATACTACCTGAAATATATTTTGTGTCCTTCCTGTAAACGTGTTTCTGTAAATTCACAGGTATTTAGAGTGAGATTTTGGTCAACTTCATTGCTAAGTACCACCAAATTGTTAACTTCACCTTTTAAGTATACGTACGAAGTTCTATTCCAAAGTGGACAACCATTTAATTCGGTAATGTTTGGTATTTCAAATACATTACCATACAGGTATATTTCGTAATATGAATCCACAAAATAAATTTCTGTAAATTGATTATTTAAGAAATATTCGCGTCTTATTTGTCCATCACACCCTTCTAGCCAAAATGCAGTACTTCTATGTCTTTGTACATCTTTATTATCAATATATTTGTTGTACCTTAAAGAAAAAGGCGCATACCTGCTAACCTTAAGAATGTGACGACACAAATTTGATTCAAATCTATTCAACACCAAATGGGTCGCATCGAAACTGCCATTTAGGGAGATTATTTCAAGCAGTGAAGACCCATTCAAGTTATTGTGTGATACTAGATTTTCTGAAAGGTCCATCCCATTTCCTTCATAAGCATTGTCTTGCAAATGGGAATGGTAATACAATAGATGCTGTCCAAGTGAATTATTAGATAAAATGCTCATCTCAAATGGTACATACCAAATGTTCCAAAAGCAGAGTAAGCATTTAAAATTTTCGTTGAATGTAAATATATTTCTTTCAAAATTAGCCAAATGATTTGAAAATGAATTATTATTACCAACGAGAAATACAGCCTCAAAATTTCTAATCTGTGTAAAAGTCGAGCGTAAAACCTCCAATTCATTGTCTTTGCACTGTACTGAGAAGAGAGCATCACTAAATCTTCCATTTACTTTCGCCTCTCTTTCATTACTTGAAAATTTGCTTCTTTTAATGGTTAGGCTGCAAAAAGCAAGATTTTTACTTGGCTTAAAAAACGCTTTTTTGTTGTAGATTCCAATGACGTCTATCAAAACCAGTTTATTGCTGCGAATTGTCTTGTAACTGCTCCCAACATTAACATTTTTCAGCATAACGTGCGTCTTGTTAGTGAAAGATGGGAGGATATTTGTGTCAAACTCAGGAGCCCCTTTGCCAAACCCCTCTACTTCGATCTTCGAATCATCTGGATGAACTTTGATTCTCACATCATTACTGATGAAGCAATCTATTTCATTATAAATAGAAAGCTCACTTATTTGAGATGAATTACAAAATTCTTTTGAAGCAACAGAACTTATCAACACAAATGCCATTGCTTTCAACATTGCTCATCTAGTTTGTTTCCAAAACTTTGCCACAATTATTTCCCGAAATATTTTATGTTCATCAAATATCTTAGTTTGAAATATTTTTTGAAAGATATATAGTAGCGTTAGTTTAATTTAAGCATGTGGAACAGTCTTTTCTTAAACATTGTTTTAAGAGATCATAAATCATGTTGATGAGTTAAATACTTTTCATCTACATTACTCCATTATTAGAACCATTATAATTTAAGTTAAGTAGCAAAAATAAACTAACATTCCCAGAAAACGTATTAGCTGTGTTGAATATAGATTGAAATTTCTCGAAGAACGGCTTCACCTAAAGTGTGCAGCTAAGTCATAATATGGAATAAAGTTGAAGTGAATTCAAACTTTTTATTGCACTATTTTGCATATGTTTTTAACTTATCAAAAATGGAGATTTATTATCTAATTACGCTAAAATAGAACAATTTCTATCTTTAGTTATATTCAGTGGTATTTCACAAAGTTTCTTTGAAATTACAGAAAATTCTTTAAACGTAACTTCAAATAATGAACATAAGCAAGCTGTTTATTGCATATTTACAGTAATTTAAAATGAGAATATATGATCATTCAAATTCAACGATAAAAAAGATTAATTCAATACTTTTTGTTGACCAAGGGTGTGGTTGGCTAGCCGTTTGCAAATAGAGCAGTAGGCTCTGTCAACTTCTTGCATGAGCCATAGATATTAATTCAGCAATGAATTTAGGAACTTTTCATATTTCTTGATCGTACTGATTTTGTTTCAATAGAAATTAGTGGACATGTACAACTAGTTTTTTATTTTTTTCTGTTATTTATGTTAATATTAGGACCTTTAACCTACAAACAATGTAACTACTTGCTTTCACACATATTGATAATAAAAATAGTCAAAGGTGAGAAAATTCAAATATGTGAAGCTGTTGATGATTCATAGAGCACAGGAATAACTTTGTGGAGAAACAGTTATATGCATTTGTTTGAGAGAAGAAAAATTTAAAGCGTGACAACATGTATTCTTATACCGTCATCAGACTTGGATAAAAAGTGAAATCAGTAGACACAAATACATTTGGCATATTGTGATGATGTTAGTTCAAAATGGACGTGTGTAAAAGTGTCGCCCATTTCCATTGAATATGAGGTTGCAGTAATCAACAAAGTACCCCATGACCTAATTTTCAAACATTAAAATTTCTTTTCTTGAAATTTCTCACAAAAAGCATAGAATATCTCCTACAATGTACCAATGAATAATTTTACTTATCCATAACTTAACGGACAGACGCTTGCTCTACTTAAACTTCTCAGTTAAATTAATGCTTAATTGACAGAAGTTAGCTTTGTAAAAATATTTTTTCACATACCATTGGAATTTCTTTTCACATACGTTGTTGCGAATTGGAAAATTATATTTGAAAACTTTTTGTGAGTGTAATTAATTATTTCTTGGGTTCTATTGTTCTGATAATACACAAATGTACCAAATCTTTCCCGGATCCCTTGCTCTGAATAATTGTCACTAAAGCAGTGAATCAAAATTTTTTAAACATTTGGAAAGATAATTTCTCTGGTGTATATATTATTGAGAAATAAAAAATTCGTAAACCTGATTTTAAAGATCTCATGTAATAAAATTTCTGCATGTTGCGTAAAGCAAGTATAGAACAGGTATAAAACCTTCTTAGGCAGTTACAAATTTTAAAAAAAACCAACATTAACAATTTAATAAGAACTAAAACATATTCAAAGTATGCAGTGAGATTAATGCATGTTTGAAACCAAAGTTTAATCGAAAATATGGCAACAAAATGAAATGAATAGGCAGTGTTTTGTACTAGTAGTGCATGCCAAAATTGCTATTTTTGCTCATAATAGTGAATGCTTGCACTATTGACTTCGTACTCATTATCTGCTAAAAATTAAGTAAAATGGATGAATACTTAGAATAATTGAAATGCTCTCACTGTTTGCAGCTCTTTGAAGAAGCTCATGAGTTAATCTGTAGGCATTCATTTTGTAAAAAATGCATAGATAATGATCTCAAATACAAAGATGAATTTTTCTGTGATGTATGTCAAGGATTTACAAATTATGAAGACATAAAACTCAACTTTCGAATTAATGAGCTTATTCATTTGCTCAAACCGCTCAAAGAGAACAATTCTACGACGATGGCCTGCAATGTGTGTGATGAAAATATTGAACCTCGAGAACTTTATTTTCGCAAAGATTGTAATGTCCTTAATAAAAAACTCGAGTATTATTGTAATGAAACCACTTGCAAAAAAATGTTATGCGCCAGTTGCGCACTTTCTTTACATGATCATCATTGTAAACAAACTAAAGAATAAAGAAAAAAAATTTTGCAAGCAGAAATTTCTCAGAGAGCTAAGAAAATAAATTTGAGGATGAAGGAAGTAATACCAGGCTTGACAAATTTATAAAGGTTGTAAATATCTTGCTAAAAATTTATAAATACTTCTCGCTACGAATTTTATGATAAACTTTAAAAAATACTAATTAAATAACAAGTTTAATAAACCTTTAAATTTAAGAGTATTATGAGCTAGGTCTGCAGAATATATATTTTAAGAATATAATACAAACCAGCCCTAATTTTGGAGACCGAGATCAACAGTTGTCTACTAGTATATATATATATATATATACTTATCCATTATAATATATATATATATATATATATATATATATATATATAAATATAAATATATTTCAAAACATACACTAAAAATCTACTAAAAATGGCCTGCTTGAATACGTCTTTCATGTTCAATAATGAAATTTACCAAAAATAGACGGCATGGCAAAGGGTTCCCCATTAGGTCCAATAATGGCAAATTTTGCCATGGACATGATAGAATCGAAATTACATAAAGAAAAATTTTCATTTTATAAACGCTATGTAGATGTAGACGATATATTTGCCATTTTTAATAACAAAGAAGAAAATAAATCTAGAAATTGAAAATATCAAATTTACGATCGAAGAAGAAAAAGAAAATTCAATTTTACATCGCAAGTATATTTTAAAAAAACAAAAACAGGTTTATATATACCATTCACTTCCTATTGTCCTTTAAAATACAAGACCAATACAATAAAGGGTTTATGTGAAAGATTCATAGAAATATTATCGAATTTTCAACTATTGACAAAGAGTCTAGATGTATTGTTTTCTACATTCAAAGAAAATGGCATCCAAATAAAATGTTGAGAGAAATAACATTTAATGTTAAAATTCAAGTTATGATATGGATGACAACAAGAGAAAGACAAACTATTGTGAAGATTATGTATACTGGAAGTTACCTTACTTTGAAGAAAAACTATTTATTATTAAGAATAAGATTTAAAAAATCAATGTAAGTTTAACATCATCTAAAATTTGGCCTATTTTTACATCACTACAAGCGGATAATATATTTAAGAATAAAGATAGAATCCCAGAATGTTTAGTTTATTCCATCGTTTTCAAATATACTTGTGATAGCTGTAACAAGCTATACATTGGTGAAACTAAACAACATTTAGGTATTCGCATAAAAGAACATCTGAACGGACACCTTGAAACAGAAATATTCAATAATGAATTAAAGAAAGAAAATTTTGAAATAGCCATGAAAACAAAACACACTAAGATCTGTGAGGCTCTATTAATTAAACAGCATAACAAAGAAAACATCATGAATAAACAATGTAATTTAGGAAAGAATGAGATTAAATTATTTTAGTGTACGCAAGTGTAGTATATTGTAAACTTTTATTACCGCAAAAATATTGTTAACTGACGATGACTATAATATCGTTTTTTAAAAACGTTTTTTATTAATGTCAATTAATTATATGAATCGCACTAAATTAACTTTTAAATATATATATATATATATTCATATTATATTCATTTATTTAAAACATCATCAGTACAAATATGCGGTAAAAACTAAATGTGTTTACAGTAGACTACATTTTTATCATAAATTTAATATTCATGGTCTTAAAACAAGTTCAATGATATCATTCTTAGTTGTTTATTTAATAATCTTTGTTTCATTGCTTAATTATTAGTACTTCTCCTATTTAATGATGTATCATAGTTGCTGGAGATTTTAAAGCTTATTTGTGCTATAAGTACTTAGCTGTATTTGTTGTAATATTTCTGTTCATCAAACTGTTGATGAAGTCACAAATGGTAATTCCATTATAGACCACATACTCTACTCTAAACATTTCCTTAACAATTTTTGATCTGCCACTTTATTAACACCCATAGGCTGCTCTAAATGCAAGATATGTTATTTTATTAATGGAAGCAATCCAAAATATACTAGTATACAATTTCCAGTGATTGATCTCAGGAAATGTAATTTGGAAGAAGTATTATATATGTTATTAAAGCAGGATTTCAACGGATTATACAAAACGAATGACATCTGTAAAGTAGGTATTTTTTATGAAATAATGAAGAACCGTATGAAAAATTTTCCAGTACGTTGTGTTGATATAGATGGCATATATATCGATTTTAATACACTGATTGAAAAGGTAACATTAGCGGACAAAAGAATCTACTTTTTAATAAAATGACAAACCACTTTATGAGCATTATTCTAAAAAGTTGGAAAATTTAATTTAGCAAGCCAAGAAAAAATGGTGTGAAAATATAAAAAGAACAGATCACTTATGGAAGGCATATATGATATCTCCAAAAGGAAAGATGATATTCCGATTAATCAGAAACTATGCAAATACCAATGAGGCTATGAATAATGTTTCAAGTTAATTTGAAGAGCTATATTCATGCGAAGTTCCGAGAAAGCGGACTACCCAAACTTTAAGTTAAGTACTGATGACATTGACTTTAACTGGTGCATTCTACCAGAATGCTATGAAGTGTGCGAATACTTATGGAGACTAAAATTTCTTCCTCCTGATATGATGACATACCAAGCAAGATATATAAATACTGTGCCCATATATTGGCTAACCTGTTGAAAAACATTCTGATCAGTTGTATAAATGCAAAACGCCTAAATTATGGAAATAGTTTTGTTCCAATCCCAAAAGGAATGACCTCGAGCACAAACGATGCCAACCATTTTATTGGAAAATTTTGCTGAAGGTCAAAAAGGACTATTTATTAAGTTTTGTGAATAGCATGCATTCCACATACAATCCAAAAAGCTCTCCTGTCCTTCTAACAATACTAGATTATACCAGCAAGAATATTGACAAAGGAAACACTGCCTTATTACAAGCATTTGATTTTCGGCAAGGATTTAATAGTGTAAATCACCTTGCATTACTGGAAAAGCTATTATCTTATGGAATAGCTAAAGAAATATTAGCTTGGATTGCAAGGTTATCTTGAAAATCGATTCCTATCACTAAACATTGTTAAGTTTAAAAGCAAAAATTTCCAAACATGAAGTGGAGTTCCCCAAGCATCATTTATTGGACAAACACATTTAACGCTATTTTTGCCGATTTAAACCTTGCTCAAATACTAACAATTAAATATGCTGACGATGTAACTGCCATACATGTAATTTCAAGCACAGAAAATAATGCCTATTTGCCTAACAAACAAATAAAGGAATGGTGTGATATAAATCTCCTGGAGATTAATTATAATAAATCATGTCAAATGATGATAGGGAACTCTATGCCTACTTATATAGGAGACATGAAAACAACGAATGACATTAAGACATTGGGACTCAAAATTAGTAATGACCTGACCAGGAATAAACACACTGAAAAAATTATGAAGAAAGCACTATCTCGTTTATTTGCAATCAGACACCTAAAAATATAATTGAGGAAGAACAACTCTGGCGATTTTATACCACAGTCATTTTCTCACTTTTTGATTATGCATATTCATATTTCGTTCAAATTCCAAATTATCTAAGTAATAAAATCCAATCTATATTGTATATATATATATATATATATATATGTATATACTATATATATATAGATATGTATAATCATTACACGAAATATTTTTGTAGTAAGATTTTCCTTGTCGATAGATGGCGCTTTAAAATGTGATTTATTAGCTATCTTAATACATTGATAAAATTTATTTTTGGCTTTAATGGGCAAGCAATATCATATAATGTTCCTTCACTCTCGGATTGTTGAAATTCGAAAGCTACTGATTCTATATAACTACTGAAATTTGGAAAAACTTCAAAAATTAATTGAGCATAATTGCATTGAATTCACGCTTTCAAATCAAGGGAAATTCCATTAAAATTTTTGAATTTCACAGCACAGACATTCGAGAAGAAAAGGTATTAATGCTTCACTCTCGGAATCTGATAGACTGATATCTAAAGTCTATATTTATATTTAAACAGCTATGATTTAACGTTTATTTAATTGAGCAAATTGTCCATTTATATTGACAACACAGCATGTTTTGAGGAAAAACATAGCAAGGCGCTCGTCTACTTCTCTACTTTGCAAACATAGCAGTACAATGAAGTAATGAGGTAAATCATATTAGTTTATTATTTTATATATTGAAATATTTCATAATACCTGTAACAACGTTCTGTGAATTTTTATAAAATGTGCCCTATAAATGTTTTTGAGTAGCAAAAGTATATTTCTATATATGCTTATTTTTTCGTCATTTCCAACTTGAATTACATCGTTACAATTGCATATATTCAAATAAATATAAATAGAGCATTGACTTATTAACATAATTTTAAATATTAAGCAGATTGACAAAAAAATCTAAATATTTTACATTACATTTACAGCTACCAAGCCATTACGAAGCTCCCATTAAACGAAGTCGTGGACCACCGTCTAGAATACCCTAGTGCTCGAACATTTAGCTTTCCATGAAAATTAATAAAATAACCTGACAAAGAAAAGCAAATTAAATCCAATGAATTTATGTCATCACCAAAATAATAAATTGCACTACTTTTATACTTGCAAATAATAAACATTCAAATATTTGGCTAGTACCTGTTATTCTAAGTTGTTGACAATTTTCAATTCTCTGATTATCCTTCGTCTGCTGATTACTCACGTCAGCATTAAGTAGCATTAGCAACTTCGGCCTTTCACCTTTTGTCCAATATACTGCCAAATTAATTAATATGAAAAAATACTGCATTATAATTTTACAAATAATTAACTAATCATAATCATGTGTTGTACAATTAATATTTATTTCAAAGTTCAGTCTTAGTTCTTTCCTCTATTTTTCTCAACTTGACCACACATGATTGGATTATATTACATGAGTAGCGGTTTCTTTATGGATCTTCTTCTCTTTTAAGGTCAATCTAAAACAAGCTAGGATTGCTAAGTAGGAGTTGCATCCATGCTGAATTCAGTTTACTGAGTGTCGGTGTGATGTGACGTAACAATAGAACACACAAGAGACAGTTGAGTAAGTGTTAGTGGCTGATAATAAATTGCATAGAAATTAAACATATAGACAACTCGCTTATTCAATGCGTTTTAAAGTCATTATTCAGTTAATATGTCCGCAGGTGTAGATGCAAATAGCATGATCACTGAATGATTCGAAAATTAAGGATATAAAGCATAAGTCTGAATATGATAATTTTTATTTGGGTTGTATGTGATTTTAATCAGTTCCTTATGAAATTTGTTTTCAAACGATATAATTTCTATCTAGAGTGATTCAAATATATCCTGGTCTCATGAGTCCGCCACCTCCACCGAATTGGTTTTTTTATGAAAATGTCAAAATAATGTCGGTCAGGATTAAACAAATTAGGATCAGTGTCATCATTTAACCAAGTTTCAGTAACTAAGAATATTGCGTTTTGACCTATCTTATTTATCAAGTTTAGAAAATCATTTCTTTTTGAATTGAGTCATCTAGCATTGAGATATACAAATTTATAGTTATTGCAGCAATTTCGTAGTTTATTTTCTATTTGTGATTCTTCTAAAATTGGTCGGGGGTTGGGCTTAACATCTCTAGAAAGAATTAATCGAAAGAAATAAAAAAAATGTGAGATGATTGAGAAGAAATACGCTGAATGTAATAAATATTAAGCATAGGATCTTAAGAAAAAGGATGTTCATTTTAGAATAAATCTTACAACAACAACAACAACAACAACAACTTTATTGCTTATTAAGCAAAGAAATTTGGCAAATTAATTGAAAACAAAAAACAAATTCAATATTTCTTATAAAGCAAATTCTTAGAATTGCATATATATTACAATTACAAACTAAAAAATGAGTATAAATATTATTAAAGGCATATAAATCAATAAATTGTTGTTTAACTAAATCTTCTAATTGCCTTTTAACTATTGAAGATCTATCAAAGAGTTCAATGTTTGTATTTAAATGGACGTAATTTAGTAATACGAATAAAGAAGAAATTATTATTAATCTTCTTTTTAATTTTGCACTTGAAAAGAGTTTTAATTATAGAGCCGTAGTCCTTGTTTTGGAATATATAGGTAAACGTAGTCAAAGATATTAAAATCAATATTGTTATTAAGCATACTATTAAATTAAATAAGATCAATGAGTTGTAATTGCATTGAAAGTGGCAATGAATTCAGTTTAATTAATCTCTTCTTGTAGTCCGTAATATTCAAAATCCATTTCGAACAGCGTTTTTGAAAATGTTCAATTCTAACAATATCGCATCTACTGGGATGCCAAAAAACAGATCCATAGATAAGGATTGATCTTATTGCAGTTATGTATATAATTCTTTTGTCACAAACAATGGTATTATAAGGTAATATTCTTTTAATGTTTAAAAATGTTTGATTGCATGTTTTCAATTTGGAATATATATATGGGTGGACCAATTAAGATTGTTTGTAATAATAATACCCAAGTCTTTAACTGAGTTTAATGCACTAACTGTAGTATTTGAGTTTAGTTGAAGCATATGATTAATGTTATTAGAGACTGCTAGCAACTGAAATTTTTCCTCATTGAATTTCGCATTATTTTCTAAACATCAATTGTTCAGAAATTCTAAAAGCTAGTCCTCTTATAGAGGATGGACGAATAAACGCGCTATTTAGAGATTTTTCTAATCTTGATGACTTTATTAATGAACTAAAATTATCAGATGCTTTAAAACTTGAATATGAAGACATTGTTTGTGGCATAAATTCGAAATTCATTAAATGCTTGAAAAATCAATGTGAAAATATAAAATTGAGTAATGCTATTACTCCTACAATCAAAGAATTTCTACATTCGAAAATATTTAAGCCAAAATTAGTCATTTCAAGTAATAATTTAAAAAATGATGATGGTAGTTCAAATGAAAAAGATTGCAAAAAAATTGTTCAAAATGCTGAGTGATGTTAGGAGATGACGTCAAATTTCTAACCGATTAATTTCTTCATAAGTGTACAACGTGTGATTTTATTATGAAATAATTGTTTAAGTTACATTTAGTTCAAAAAGACATGCATTTTTCTAAACGTTGAGTGGCTACAAATATATGCTATTTCAGGTAAATTTATACGTAGTGATTATTCTTATTCCTACCATTTTAATTGCAATCTTGGAGTTTATTATAATTTAAATTTATTTAAAACTACTATACTAGCTCCAGTTTTGTCAGAAAGTGGGTTAATTAGGGCCAATATTATTCTTATTACGGTGTTTAAGTAAGTTTTTACTAAAAATAGTACTTTTATGTGACATGGGAGGATACCGGCTGCACGGTGATATAAGAGATGGGCAGCTTTCCCAAGATTCTGATAGTTGAATTTGGGGATCCTGATTGCTACTCATGTGCTCAAACCTATTAGCTTACCATTTGCATTAATGATCAAACCTGAATGATACAAAATAAATCTAAAGAAATTAAATTTATCAACAAAATAAATCTCCTACATCATATTTATAGTGAAAAATATGCAACCAAACACCATGTACCTGTCTTCGTAAATTTGAATTGTTAACGTCACTTATTAGTCATTTGCTTAGCGTTTTGTCATAATCAATTTGTCAAACACTGTTGCCGACAGATACTTTTACCATATGCATTATTTACTACTTGTAAATATTGTTAACTGATAAATGAGGAAATCAATAAAAAAATAAATTAATAAAAAGTATTTAGATTTTCAGTTCTTTTTTTTGTTTATATTTGTTCCTCCACCGATTATGCCACAATAGTTACGTTAATATTTTAATAATCTTCAAAAATACTGATTTTTAAAAATGTTGTTTGTACATAGGAGAATGAACAGTAAATTAGTATCTTCATTTTGCATTATAAAGCACTTAAATTTTTAATTTAATTTCCATTATTGGCAAGTCAAATCTAAGTGTGTGCTAATGCCTTCAAAAATAAGTTATCAATATCGCTTCCATAGGAAGTGGCAAAATTTGCAATATATTTATTTTAGATTTTACCAGAGTTTTAAACTATATTATTATTAAATACATGTACCTTTAAATGTATAACACTAGTCAATAATGGTGCATAGTACCAGTTTAACATTGGAAAGCTACTCTGCACCAATGTATGGTATATATATATATATATATATATATATATATTTGAAGCATATTTTGGCTCATGGATCACATTAGAATAATAGCTAATGCAAAAAATTTTATAGATTTTGAGGCTAAGATATGTGCCTATCTACCCAATAAATGACATTTTTTAGATTTAAAATTTCCATCAACAGAATTAAGACAAACATTCGAAAAACCGGCATTTCATCTTGAAAAAGTATAGACATACTTTGACTCAGAGACCCCACTAGAAAAACAACTAAAATTTTTTTATAAATTTTGAAGCTAAGGTTTGTATATACCTGCAGATCAAATGACATTTTAGAAATACCGAATATATTTACCGTTACAATAAAAAATATACAAATTACAGTTAAAAAATGGAATTTGAAATACTGAGTGATGTTAGGAGATGACGTCAAATTTCTAACCGATTAATTTCTTCATAAGTGTACAACGTGTGATTTTATTATGAAATAATTGTTTAAGTTACATTTAGTTTAAAAAGACATGCATTTTTCTAAACGTTGAGTGGCTACAAATATATGCTATTTCAGGTAAATTTTATACGTAGTGATTATTGTTATTCCTAAAATTTTAATTGCAATCTCAGAGTAAATTATCATTTAAATTTATTTAAAACTACTATACTAGCTCCAGTTTTGTCAGAAAGTGGGTTAATTAGGGCCTATATTTTTGTTCTTATTTCAAGATATTTGCAAAAATAATATAATTTATCAACATATAACCCTTGTCCAAAAAAAGCATCCAAAACCATAATCCTAACTCTAAGCCTATCTCTAGCTATATCTTTAACCCTAACCCAAGACTTAACCCGTAATCTTACTCCAAGCTATAAACCTAACATTATTTTATGATCTTCATTATGATAAGGCTGACTCAATAAAAAATTCATTTCGATATATATATATATATATATATATATACAGGGTGACTCAAATGTCTTAATCTTGTTTCAAATACATATATCTCGCTATATATTAACACTATAGGCCTATTTTTTCTTTTAAAGTATACATCAACTAAGAGAAGAAAATTTTTATATCCGACTAAGATCAGAACATCATGAAATAGGAGAAGTATTAATAATTAAACAATCAAACAGAGATCAATTATTGAATAAACAACTAAGCATGATATCATTGAACTTATTTTAAGACCATGCAATATTAAATTATATAAAGTGTAGTCTATTGTAAATATATTAAGTTTTTACCGCATATTTGCACTGATGTTTTATATCAACGAAACGGGTGGAGCCCTTTCATAGCGTCTATGCTAATATACATGTATATATATATATATATATATATATATATATATATATATATATATATATGAACAAGTGCTAACTAATTATGTTTTAGCTGTATTTGAAGTAGCCAATGGCTATGAAATATCTATTTCGAAACTACAAATGCAATCTTATGATCGTGGT
This sequence comes from Hofstenia miamia, assembly GCA_900660155.1. Lineage (NCBI taxonomy): Eukaryota > Metazoa > Xenacoelomorpha > Acoela > Hofsteniidae > Hofstenia > Hofstenia miamia. The sequence continues at coordinate 54,224 of CABFPE010001143.1, read as the reverse complement.
TTGTAAGTTGGGTTTTAGAGATTTTTCGACACTGTGGTTTAATTATCAACTGGCACGTCTCTATTTTGTGATTTACAACATTGCTAAAACCACGATACTGATGTCGAAACTACATTACGATCAATTATACTCATTGTAGAAATGCTTAGTTTGCTACTATTTGCATCTGCTGAAAGACGTGTAATTTCAGTAATGCATCCAAACAGTTCATTGTAACGTTTTCTTATATGATTTACCTATACTTTGTTTTAATAAATTGCAAGTTGCTCAGAATAATGCTGATAGACTAATCTTCCTCTAAAGATTTCAAATGATCATATTATGCCACTTCTCAAGCATCTTCATTGGCTACCTATTTAATATTGAATAAAGTACAAAGTCTTACCACTTGTTTTTAAATCCCTTAATGGATTGGCATCTACGTATCTCTATAATTTGTACGCTATCAACCGCGGTCTACCACATTGCTTTGTGGACTTTGATGTTAAATCTTTACCAAAGTTTTTGTAATTCTAGTGAATTATCAAGATCAGCATTACATTGATATTAAACACATTTGAGCATGATTAAGTGGACCTATTTTAATTTTGTTCTGAATTCATTTGAATTTAAAGTTTGTAAAACAATTTTTATATATATTTATATATATATATATATATATATTATGTAAAATTCTTTGTATAGTCATAATTAAAAGTCATGTAAATTATATTTGACATTTAGTTATGAGCTATTCTTATTACACCTTTACTTAAAATGGCTAATCTCACTAATTTCTTGACACATTTTATGCTATTCTTATTACGATGTTTAAGTAAGTTTTCACTAAGAATAGTACTTTTATGTGACATGGGAGGATACCGGCTGCAAGATGATATAAGAGATGGGCAGCTTTCCCAAGATTCTGATAGTTGAATTTGGGGATCCTGATTGCTACTCATGTGCTCAAACCTATTAGCTTACCATTTGCATTAATGATCAAACCTGAATGATACAAAATAAATCTAAAGAAATTAAATTTATCAACAAAATAAATCTCCTACATCATATTTATAGTGAACAAACACCATGTAAACACCTTCGTAAATTTGAATTGTTAACGTGTTCTTTGTCTGCTAAACTGCCGCAACGTCACTTATTAGTCATTTGCTTAGCGTTTTGTCATAATCAATTTGTCAAACTCTGTTGCCGACAGTAAATTAGTATCTTCATTTTGCATTATAAAGCACTTAAATTTTTAATTTAATTTCCATTATTGGCAAGTCAAATCTAAGTGTGTGCTAATGCCTTCAAAAATAAGTTATCAATATCGCTTCCATAGGAAGTGGCAAAATTTGCAATATATTTATTTTAGATTTTACCAGAGTTTTAAACTATATTATTATTAAATACATGTACCTTTAAATGTATAACACTAGTCAATAATGGTGCATAGTACCAGTTTAACATTGGAAAGCTACTCTGCACCAATGTATGGTATATATATATATATATAT